>JASAND010000298.1:0-12550 GCA_030248195.1 Trissonchulus latispiculum | reverse complement strand
CTCAAGTTTTCCTCACAGCATCCAACTTGAAACACACAAAACTGTATGAAACTTATTTCCAATGTTACCACATTTGATCTGATTTTATAGTAGAGCAAAACACTGACAAACAAAAAAATTAGGTCAAGACCGTATTCTGGGTTTGAACTGGATCCTATGACAGAGTGTACATTAAGATTTGACATCAGTATGCCCCCCACCTTAATCTACGTTGTGCATGGACTACATCTTAGTTAAGCCTTAACTTTATCTTGCGTGCACTTCCAAGACGTTCCCTTGGTGTTCACCTTAATTGAATTTAGTGTGCACCTTAAATGAGGGTGCAATAGCGTATAAAAAGCTTTAAAAGCCATACCATATTTCAACATTCAGATCTTACATTGGCGATACCGTAGCGTCCACTCTATCACGAATCTACCGTATTCCATTCCATCCTACAGTATCCGATCAAAATGAGATGTGAAAAAATCAAAATTTAGGTTTGAGTATTTTCAATTATCGGTACATTTTGGATGCTATAAATGTGGAGCATATTTTCTGAAACCGTCATGGCATGAGCTTTTCTTTTGGCTGGAAATGTTTTTAAGAAAACAAAATCCATCAAGAAGCCGACAAAAAAGTTCTGAAAACATCAGTGTGATGCGGTGAACCAGCCGTTCCGCCGGAAATTTCAGCCCCTGCGTCCTAGACATAGTAATCCCGAATATCAGCTAATTTCATCAAAAATTACAAAAGTGATTTTTTTTTTCGGTTTTCATATCCTTTAAGCTTTTCCGGTCCTCTAACTTATGGTTATTGGTTGGACTCACTCAATGCAAAAGTTTTTCTACCGATTTTTCAGGGACAGCATTTGTGTAAGTTTTTTTCGCGAACTGGCGTGGTTTTCAAAAATTTGAAAGTTTCAGATTTTTCAAAAAATGGTCGATTTTTGACGTCCAAAATTTTCGACAACGCGAAATCCAATTCAAAAAGTGCGAAAAAACAACATTATCATAAAGTTTTGTCTGAAAGTTGAATCCGTCTTGTTATAAGTGCTCGTGGCTACGACTTATTTCGCATCTGCAAACGAATTCTTTAAAGAATTTCGCTTTTAGCTCGGTTTTTGCCGAGTTTATTTAATTATTTATAGTAAATCACGACAATAATATAGCACAACTTGTCAGAAAACAGCTGAAATAGGAAATTGTTTAGAAATTCGCTTGCTGGGGCAATTTGCCGGCACGGCAAAAACTTTATATCGTTGAATTCAGCCTGATAAACTTTATGACAATCTTATTTTTACCCAATTTTTGCTGGATTCGATGGAAATTGAAATTTTGGGTCAAAAAAGTGATATTTTTCAAAATCGATTTTCAAATTCGTACAAACCAGAGATCAAAATTGAAAGCTTACACGTGGAAGGGTCCGAAAATCCAATTAAAAAATTCTGCAATTTGAGTGAGTCGCGAGTAAGAGCCAGTCAAAAGTTGGAAAAGCGAAGATCAAAGGATTTTGAAAATCGAAAAATTGAATAAACTATCGCAATTTTCAGGACCAACCAGTCGATATTAGGATTCAAAATGGTTCGTGTACGCGGCTAACTTTCCATCGAACGACTAGTTTCTGGCATCTAAAGATCTTCCAAAACTTAAAAATCGGCTTGATGAATTTAATTTTTAAAATATTTTTCAACCAAAAATAAAGTTCATGCCATGACGGTTCAGAAAATATATACATTGTCACGCAAAAATGTGCCTAATTCAGTATAAAACAAAAAACAATTTCGCTCCCTACATTTTTTCGTCAATTTTTAGTTGTTTAAGGGGGGGGGGGTCCACCATGAAAATTTGTAGTCACGGATTTTCGCTCATTTTTACGCGATAATGTAGAAGACACATGTTGTGCTTACCAAGTTTAAATATTGAGTTGTTTCATCCATGTCTCCGTGAGTTACAGAGCTATCAACTGCTTGCAATTTGTAATAATTGTGGGCGAAACGAGGTACCGCTTGAGACTAAAGCAATTTTCCTTAAACAGTCTTCGATTTTAGAACTTCAATGGGTCGTACATTTGAAAATTGATCTAAAGAACTACTTCTACTGGTGTTATGGTGGCTAAACGTGACTTTACGCCTTTTTAACGACTTTTAGGGAGCCAAGTTGCTTTCAATGTTAAGGTTAAATCACAAAAACCCTTAACAGCCATTAACTTCACCGGGTGGTCAAGTGGACCATAGCCCAAGAAGAAAAAATGTTCCCCAGACAGAGCTTTTCGGATTGATGTCAAATTTGTCATGTTTTGAGAAATTGGAAAGAATCGATATTTTGCTATATGGGTGCTAGTCCGACAGATTGGGATGCGGCGACTACGGTTGGGCTACTTAGCAGGAATAACTAACCACCACTTTACCTGCAGCCACCAGAAATAACGTGAAACGAGATATGGTGGCATTTGGTGGCTGCTGATTGCAATGGTCTCACAATAGGCAAAAAATCGAAAAAAATTCAAAATTTTGGTAAAAACCGAATTTTTAGTGTCAAAAACTTCAAAACTGAGCAAGATTGTGGCATCACTTGGTATCGTTGAAACGTTATTTGAGATTCTTTGACGGTTGGAATTAGATTTTTTGATTTAGGCCTTGACTTTTGTAATGTTTGCTCAAAGTTACAACCTCCCAGTTTCCACTAACGAAAAAACGTCAATTTTCGCAGTCAGCAAGCTTCAAAAATTATTTTAAAAATTTTAAAGGCTTAACTCAAAAATCTAATTCCAACAAATTAAAGTATACAAATAGACGTTTCTAATGATACCAAATTATGCTGATAATCTTTGCTCCAGTTTTTCGAGATTTTTTTGATACCTGATCAAAAAGTACTGAAACTTTTCCAGTTTCCTATGTTCACGGCCCTTGAAGTGAATATTTCCGATTTGAAATTCCACCATAGGTGTGTGAAGTGAAATTACTCGATTTGAATACTTCTGTGATCATATAGATTTCGATGTGCTTGATGTATTTGAAGTTCTGTATAAGCTTAAACCTACCTTAGTCTCTGGTCCCGAGGACATTCCATATATTTTCTATAAAACATTCTCTGCTGAATTAGCCTATCCCATTTATTGTATTACTGATTTTTGTTACCATCTTGGTCAAGTACCTCAAGGATGGCGCGATGCTAATGTAGTGCCTATTTATAAACATAAAGGTTCTAGATCATCTGTAGACAATTACAGAGACGTATCTTTAACTAGTGGAGCAGCCAGACCTTTAGACTACTTGATCAACAAACATGTTATAAATCATTGTATTAAGAACAGATTACTTGCGTCAAATCAACATGGCTTTTTGAAAGGGAGATCTACTGTTACAAATTTGTTGAACTGTTCTTTTCAGTGGTTTAAAAGTGTTGATTCTAAGCACCCCGTTGACATAGCATACATAGACTTTAAAAAAGCTTTTAATTCGCTGGCAATTCCGAAATTGAAGATAAGACTTGAAGCTTATGGTATTACTGGAAAATTCTTAAAGATAATCGAAGCTTTTGTATGTGGGAGAAGACAGAGGGTTAAAATAAATGAAGCTCTTTCTGACTGGTGTGATGTCGTTAGTGGTGTTCCGCAAGGATCTGTATGTGGACCTACTTTGTTTTTAGTTTTTATTAATGAACTATTACAGTCGTGTGAGAGCAAGCATTGTTGTGCATATGCTGACGATATTAAGTTTTTTGCATCCGGAGCCGATCGTCACAGAACCTTACAGTCTTTGTTTGATGGGCTACAAAATTGGGTCAATGAATGGCAACTAACTGTTTCGATCCCTAAAACTGTAATTTTGTATATAGGACGTTCGAACCAAAAAGAACATTACTCTTTTCAAAATGAGATACTCAAGAGTGTAGATGGTTACTCAGATCTAGGTGTCTGGGTCACTGAAAATCTAAAGTTTGCTATTCATATAAACAAAATTAAAAATAAAGCAATGTCTGTCTTATTTTTATTACTAAACAACTTTGTTTCTGATGATATACAGCTTAGAATGAAATTATATAAAGCGTACGTAATTCCAGTGTTGTCTTATGCGTCTGAAATATGGAACCCTTGGTTAAAAAAGGACATTGAAGCTATTGAAAAGGTTCAACAACGATTTTGCTCGTCTTTTGCGTTTTTTGAGGGCTGTTCTTATAAAGATAAATGTACTGTTCTTTCTCTTCCATCTCTTGAATTAAGACGTTTAATAACTGACTTAGTTATGGTTTATAAAATAATGTATGGTTACACAATTATACCTGCCACTGATTTGTTCGATTTCGTGGATTCGCCTTATCCTACCAGAGGTCATTTGCTCAAATTAAAAATTCCAAAATCATATAATGATATTCACAAATTTTCTTTTGCTTGTCGAATAATCAAACCGTGGAATGCTCTACCGGAATCGATTGTGTTAAGTAAAAATACTATGGAATTTAAAAATGGTCTTAATGAATGTAAAGATACTCTTGTTCGCTTTCTACGTGTCTATGACTTTTAGATATATATATTGCCTTTGCTCGTTGTAGTAATGTTATATTGTCGTTATTCCGTTCCTTATTCATTTGGAGTAAATCTTTCTTTCTTTCTTTCTTTCTTTCTTTTCTTTCTTTCTCATTACCAATCCAAATTCTAATTACAATTTCAAAAACACATAACAAAATACCAAAAAAAGAACAAAAACCGCAACGGAGGAAAAATCAACAATCGACCAACCACCGACACCCCTTACGTGTGCATCTGAACTTACCTTTTCTTCATTGTTTTATTATTAAATATTGACAATTGAATAAAAAAGATATAAATATGTAAATTTTATTAACTTTACTTCTCCTCCTTCCCCCAAAACGCCCTACACACTGTCCGACGTATCCAATAATTAATTCAAACCCACCTCACGCCCATCCAATCTTTCTTTTTCTTTAAAAAATTAAACCAACCTAAGTATAGGTTAAATTTTAGAATATCCTTAACATTACTCAAATAGGATACATAGATGGGATATTTTCGTGGCACATAAACATCCTACAGACGCAGTTTATCACTATCTCACAAGTCGCAGCCGCTCCTGTTAGATATAAGCTAAAACTTTAAAGAGAAAGGCGATAGTTGGTTGTTATCAGTCTTTAACTCTCAGGAGACCTTAGCTTTACTCAACTCTAGATATACGTATGCTCTTCTACTAACTCAGCTTCATTAATAAAAGGACTATCTCATATATCATTCTGTGATGAACTTCTTTTACATACCCACCGCCAAAGCCTCGAATTTACCCGTACTGAACTTGCGTTAACAAGTTTCTCAGATTGATTCGATGAAAAATAAATTTGACAGCCTACAACTAGCATTTTAACAAAAAAGCAATAACCTTTTATCTTCAAGACTGCTCTGCATGTTTAAGGAGCCGACATTTTTAATCTTTTCACACACCATTATATATTATATCTCAACCAGATACGTATAACTAAATGCACGTCACACTAGGTCAGCATATTGACCACAGTTAGATTCAAACTGAAATCATATTATCATGTTACTGTTGTGGAATATTAATCCGATCTGACTTTCTAAACCTAAGCTTAAAATTGATAAAGGTAAAAACAGCTGCCTGTTCACGGATCCACAAGGATGCAAGGATATCAAATAAATATATCACGCCAAAACGTGAACACCCAAAATTACCACGGGGATCCTTCATCACGCAGTTCCTGTTGCTTCGACCTCCTCTCCGATAAAGTTAAAGGACGCAAATGTTGAAAATTGGGTGTCGGTGGGCTCAGGGGGATGACGGGAGGCTGGGACGTTGTCGGGACACCGACACGCCTAAGCTTAAGGTGGTGGTTTCCTTTTGTGTAAATTTGACCATATAGGCTGCAATTCTTTATAAAAGTGGATGAAACTTTCCAAATATGCTATTTTGGTGCTCCTTAACATTCTGGGGCCAGTCCCACATTTTTAGGTGAAAAGATGAAAAGGTGAAATTTTCTGTTTTTGGCATTATACTCTCAGTAGATAGTCGATATATCAGATTGATTGTTATGGATGGAAAGAGGGCACAAAAACGAACATTTTTGCTTTTACAAGCTTTGAGCTATCTCTAGTGGTTAAGTCAGTATAAGCCAAAAACGATTTTTGGGGTCAAAAACCGGCCCTTTTCGAAGAAATCAGCTTTTTTAAAAAATTGCTGCCAAATCGTACGGACAATTTTCGTTTATTTATACTCAATCGATACGTGGTCTAAGTGCCCATTTTATCAATGCCTAATAGCTGAACTTCGTTGCTTTGAGCTAGAGATTTGGCCGAAAAACCATTTTGGCAAAACTGCGATTATTTTGTTTTAAACATCGATTTCTCAAAAACTACCCAATGGATTTGCGTGATTTTGGATGCAAATTCGTACTATTGCGAAGGGACATTTTTCTTGGTTTGAGCTAAAACATCTTCAGTTGCGAGAAAACTGAATACAAAGTTGAGAAATTTCGTGTCGCCGCACATTTGTCGGATTTTCTGGAGTAGTGAGGCTTGTTGAGCAAAATCCAAAAAATGTCCCTCGGCCCAAGTGTACTTCATATCATGGCACAAGAAAAAAATTTGGCCGATTCTACAGTTTTGAGAAATCGATGTTCAAAGATTTTTGGTTTATATTCAGCCTGTCAGATGTCAGTGTGTCAGCAAATTTTTGCTAGTTTTGTGCTAATTTTGCTAATTTCATAGGCTCATGTGAATCTGCAGATTATAAGCTTTAAAATAATGTATAAAGCTCTTTCGAACTCCAAAAATTGCGAAAGTTATAGCGTTTCAAAAATCACCCTAAAAGCACTGCACAAAAGGATACCAGTACCTTAAGTAAGAAAGTAGGCTGCACTAGGAAAGAATTTGATAGGAACTAATTACTGTACTTACCACCAATTAGAATGAAGTAAGGTGTTGGCTTTTCTCATTTCTTTTAGCTGTGTAAGGACTGTTCTGTACTGACTGTTCGGATTCTTTTGAGCCTATTGTTGCGTTATTGCTGCTGACTGAAGTTCGGCTCGCTTTGTATTTTTTTGATCGGAATAAAGTGGTTTTTTTCTAAAGAAAAGGTAGTTTTGTATATAAACTTTTCCAAGATAGGTGAGGACGCTGTCTTTAACTTTTCAAAATACAGGCACAAAGGTTCTGAACCTCACAATAATATTACCAATATTCTTAACTCTTACCAAAGTTTGAACCATATGTTTTGTTCAAGTGTACAGCTTTTGTGCAGTGATATTTGCGATTAAAAAATCTACAGAATGAAAACAGAAAAATTAATAAATTTGAAAATGTTGAAGATCAATCTTTAATCTTTATTTTAATTTTAATCTTTAATCTTTAATCGGCAATCTTTAAACATCAATTTTTCAAAACTGCAGATTCTTTCAATTTCTTTCTGCGCTATACGCTGTACGCTATCCGCTATACGCTATACGCTATGCGAAGGAAGAAGACTATTTCTGCATTTTGAACAGGTGGTTCTTAACGCTGGAACAAATCACAAATGGCACTAGGACAAGAACTTTTGCACAGCATGTTCTCCAACCAAAGTTGTTTTGGTGAACCAGGAAAGATGAATGACCTCAGATAGCTAGCTCTCAACTTGGGACAAAAATGATTCTTGGATTCAAAATCTAAACTATTGCAATCCATTACATTAAGCAAAGTAGTCATTTTGGTGCCCTCTTTCCCGCCAAAACAGCTATAATCTGCTACGCTGACTTCGTACTCCTGCTGACGGTTTTTCTAAAACTAAAAATGTTATGTATATATGTATTTTGATTCAAAAATACAATAGATGGGTGTCGGGATCAATAAACAAGAGTTGAACATAGCATCTCAATACGATTATCCCATCAATTTTCCTGCAGGATGGTAAAGATTTGATTTAGGCAATTGAAAATTGACGATTGTGATATAGACTAATCAATACCAGCGCCGTACAATGGGAAGATGGCCGCTTGAAACAAAAACATAAAGTTTAGGTGTTACCAATTACGCACTGAACCAATTTCATCCTATCTTTTTCATATAACGTCAGCGATGACCCTTTCCAAATTCTTGACATAATTTGCTTGAAACAGTCCCGTTTATTGCCCATTTTCCGCAAAAAATAACCCTGAGGAATGCTGAAAGGTTTAATTAAGAAAAACAGAAAGCGCATCGGATGAGTAGAGGATAAAATTTCGTGACTACGTAAGAGGACAAAAAATTTATTAGAATTTTTGTTGTCTCTGGTTGGTTTTAACAAAGACGATTCAAGCCTGCGAGAACCAAAGGGCTCTGGGGTCTTGATTGATCCAGTTTTCCAGGTCCTCAGACCTCCTACCATTCTACTTATTAGGTTAATGAGCCTTGCCTGTCGGTTTTTCTACTCCTCTAAAAGTCCAGACGGCGGGTCTCCATTCTATGATTAAGCTAAAGAGTTACGATTAAAAACCTGGAGGGTGATGTTGTTGGGAGTTGGGAGTTGACTCAATGGGAGAGGTTCTTCCTTTCTCTGCTTTCCTAAACGGAAGTGGTCCCTTTTAATTCTATTCCCGTATGTATTTTCAAAGCAGCTTTTATCTTTTATCAAACTTCAGACGAAAAAGTTTGAGAAAACTAAAAATGAATGTGTACAGGAATTTCGGCTCATGTCATGACACCCATCAGAAAAAAAGAGGTTCCCAAATGTTTTTCATGCGTTTGTATCCAGGACTTTGATTTGTATGTGACTACGTTGCGGATTTCCTTGAATTGGCACTTCAGCAGACATGACATATCTCAGTTATCAAAATTGTAGCATATAACCGGGATGTACTGGGGGGTTCTCCTGGCTTTTCCCATTTTCATTTTCATTTTCTTTCATTTTTGTTTTCGAAAAGTAGAACCCATTAGTATAAGTCTGTCGATAGCTAACACAAACATTTAAATAGTTACAGGCTATCAGAATGGGATAATTTTAAATGTTTCTACCAAAATCTTTGAAAGCCGTAGAAAAGCCTAGGAATGTTAGGAAAAGTCGGAAAAATTAGATATAGCAGAAAATTGTTTTAACGTTTTAATTTTCTTATGTCAATGTCACATCTCGGTCAGCTTTGGAGGATTGCCGTGAATGATAAGAAAAGCTTTGCACCAAACACAGCTGTCTCTTTACGCGGACTCATGAGGCTTAGAAAGCAAGCGACAATGAGAAAAATCGGCGATGGTCGAAAAATTGAGTAACTTTTCTCTTTATTACTCGTACACAAAGTTTATTCCACATGATTTCCGACTTCCGAATGTTGATTTTAGGATGCTTTTGCACAAACTTAAGTGTTTCCCACCCGAATTTTAAAACCATAAATTTTAACTACTTCCAACTTTCATTAGGACTTTTTTAATGGAAAATTGTCTCAGCTCAAATTAGAAGCCGACACAAGCTTGACATAGCGGCGCGCCCGCATGCCCATATACAGCTGTATATATGCAAATTGCATACTTACACGCGAACGCACATTAGCATTTCCTATGAAACTTCACTCATTAAACGGCGGAAAAACCTCCAAAATCGCAGTCACAGCAAAAACCGATGCAGAAGGCGTTTTCTACCTACCTAAGATACATTTATCATTATCGAATCCGAAATGGCCCTTAGAGAAAAAGCGACGCTAACGGATGCGCTAAGGCTTTGTTCGCGGCACCTTACCAACATTTAAGACTACTTCTATCATATGGCAGCTTACTTCTTGCACAGGTGTGTTCGTTTGGATTAACTTTTATTGTTAAGAATAGTGTAACTGAAACATTTTCTTTGTATATATTAAGTGAGAAATTGGGAGTCCCAGACAAGCAGATTTTCAAGCCTTTTTGTTCGAGTATTAGGAAGTTTTGCAAGAATGCAATTTCTTGTCCGCAATTCTCCTCTTCTCACATTATATATAGTTACGTTATAATATTACACAGGAGATTATGTATGTATGTATTTATTATTACGTCAGAGCAAATGGTAACTTATAGTGAGTTTTCTCCAATTATTCATACGTGACTGTAGGATAATCTCGATTATCGATCTATCCAGGTTGTGCGCAGGACACATATTGCACTGCCTATTCTGAGTTTCAAGGAATGAGAAGCCACAAGGTTTTGATGTGAACAAACGTTCTGCATACCGCTTATTTTTGTCGTACGTATTAATCAACAAGCAGAAGTTGTGTGCAAAAGTGTTGTTGAAAGGTCTGGAGCTGAACTTTTTGAAAAGTTGTGTGCCGGCTACGCAGAAAAGCTTTTACTCGATGAGTTGGTTCTCACTGTTGATTTGTTTAGAGCTGATGAAGTAATGTTTGCAGTATCATTTTTATTTTGCATTGAACCGAACTTAGTGATGCATACGATGCTTGATAGTTCCTCTGGCATCAAAATGCTTTGTGCCTGTACCATGGTACGTTGATTCAACTGAATGCAAATGCCAGTGCAGTGCGCAAGTACCTACCGAGTTCCACACAATCAGAGCATTAGTCGACTAGTTATAAGTCACCTGAGTGGAAAAACTAATACTTTTGCAAATATGTTGCAAACTTCCTGCTACGTTTATTTTTCCTAGATCAGAGCACAGGCTCATTTGCATAACGACCACATCAGAAAGCTTGTAATTCTTTAAGGTGCTGGTTCGGGTATTTGCAGCAAATTTTGAAACACTGTAATTTGCTCAATTTTTGGTTTTCAACGATAATTTTTATATCATTTCAAAGCTTAGAATGTGCTTGTTACAACTAGCTACAGTATAGCTGTCTCATTGCAACTAGAACTTGAACAACATGAAATTTGAACAACAACTTGCAATAACATGAAAACAATTTTTGAACATGGATTTCTCGAAGTGTGAGAAAGCTAAAGAAAAGCGACCAGTTCAGGCTTCAAAAGAAACGTCTTCCCGAGGGCTATTTTTTCTGAAATTGTTTAACGAGTAAAGAATCCCGAGATTTTGAGAAAAACGTAAATTTTATCCTATTTTTGTCAAAATTTTCAAGTTTGGAAGCTTATTTCTCTCGAAATGAAAGACAAAACGCAAAACCATGAAAAACAGCCCTCGGCAATTGTCTCAAAAATACGTGTCTAAAGCCGTCTTTTAACTGATTGCATGAGCTGAGAGAAATCCGTGTTCAAAACAATCTAGCTGAGATTTTCAAAATTTCACATTTTCGCTGCTGTGCGAAGGCTGAGAAGCCGCAGAGAGCTCTCCGTTGGACATGGCATGTCCTTTAGGACTACAAATATGGACAATACTTGACCGACGGACCAACGCTGTTGAAGCTGTCGAAATCTTGCAATATTTGATTTTTCAAAAAATGGCCGGTTTTGGACCTCAAAAATCAATTTTCGCTGTTATCTCTTAAACCTTAACGAATCGAAGGATACTCTCAAGAGCAAAATTGTAGGTCTTGGTGAGAGGATTCGAATGACTATAAGTTCATCTTTGTAGGGTGGCCACAGTGCAAGTTATGGCGGATTAAAGCTAATTTCTCCAAAACTCAAATTTTCAAGCCGCGATTTATCTAAAATGTTTTATAGGCTAAATGATGTAATTGTAGCAAATTTGAACGAATTTCAACGACAGTTGCGTTTTTAAAGCTCAAAACAAGTAGGCCCCAAAAGGGGCAGTATTCCTTTGTAGACCTTTTCTTTATTCAATTGCGAAATTGGTTTTGTTATCAAGTGTTGTTTTGTCTCCTTAAAGTGTTGGAAGCTCCAGGTTTAGTTTACAATTTCACTTGACTTCCATAATCAGGGAGAGCAGGCCTATGCTTGCCAGGTCGTGCTGAACTTGTGATGTCCAGCGCAAGCTAGTGCCTAATCTGATCCCTAATGCACCGATGTGTAGCTCCTAAGCTACACTGGTGCTCAAAAATCTGCAATCGTTTAGATTGCTGACAGCCGAAGACTGCGGGACGAATCTCAGTTCTGCTGATTAAATAGGCTAAAACCTAATTTGCATAATCCGAATGCAAAAAATCGGACCTAAGCTAGCCCTGTGTTGAAGATAGGGTTTCTGAATGGAGAAATGACTCACACTACACTAAACATAGAAGTTTCCATTTTATATATTCCTGCTCCAGCAGGAACAAATACACGAACCCGAACCAGCACCTTAAATGATGCTGATTTTGTAAATCAGCGGAAAAGTAAAGAAGTCCATCTAATACATTAATTGTATAAACCAGTTTCTGAAACCCCCCTATATACTCATCACAGATCAAGATTTATTCAGGTAGAAATTAATGCTGTATTGCACAACTAACCAGTAGGAGAATAATGTATAATAGCCGGCTACGCTGAGGCGTAGCCGGAAAAATTGATCATTTTAGTAGAGTTGTAGGCTTATGTCGATCTGAGTAGGGGCAAACGTTTTCTTCTCTTTAAAGGATTAACTTAATTACTCTGTCCATTTGAAATCAGCAGGGGTCAATCTTTCCAGATCTACCAATAGTGCAGCTTAAGCCTGGTTTACACTATCAAACTTTCATCTGATTTTATCAGATGGAACAAATATCAGAGCAAACATTTTTCATCC
>JASAND010000295.1:0-28499 GCA_030248195.1 Trissonchulus latispiculum | reverse complement strand
TCATGTGATAACTACATACAAAAGCTGCTGGCACAAAACATAGATTACTTAAAATGTTTTTCTAACATTTTCATATTAACTAACGTTATAACATATTGTAACAGATCACGACATAAATTACATAACCCTTTCTCAATATTTCTGTATCTAAGCCTTTTTAAATTTTATTTTTTATCTTTGTCTTCGTCGCCACATTTTTGTAAAGCGATTGTGTGTATCAGACAACTTTTAACTGAAAAGAGCAGACCCGGCCCGAAGCCCAGCCTGTTCCATTACTAGGCCCGGCCCGGTCCGGCCCGCACCCTAATTTTCTCCTACCTTGGCCCGGCCCGGCAGAATCTTCATAAAACTGTAGATACTCGCAAAGCATAGAATAAACTTATATATATTGAAAATACAAAATAATGAGCTCAACTTCAGACCTCAAATAATTCACCCCCCGATCAAGACCCTAAGATGAATTCCTCCCACACAGGCACTAGAAAACTTCCCCAATTTCAGGCTTCAACCCAACCAACTGCCCCAAAATGGCGTTCGCCGTTACTTTTATACTCGTCTAGCTAGTGCCGTAGCTAGTCACAAAAGAAATCAGCCTTATCATCCCGGTAACAATTTCAACAAATTCTTATTTAATAATTCAAGTAGAACAAGTGCGCTACCGAGCTTAGAAAGGGAAATACAATTATTATCATTATAGGCTGCGCTGTTGCGCACTTAACACTGCACTATTCACTGCTTGATATCCTACACTGGCACAAAATGCAAACTTTAAACCATGAAAGTTTCGTATATTTTCAATATTTCTATTTCAACTTTCATATTCATATCAGCATGAGGATCTAGATAAAGACTGGATCTACAGCTGGCAAAGCCTTGAATACTTAAGGAAGCATGGACTTGCCACTCTTTAATGGGAGTTTAGCTACGTATTTGGACATTTCAACTGCAACAGGTTAATGTGAGACTCTGGACGCTTTGCACCATTTTTCTAGAATTGTCCCAAGATTGTATAGTTGCACTACATATAAGAAGAGAGCCTCTAGAGGGCCTTGGCATACCGTAACGGTGCTCCGACCACAATACGGAAATGTTCCCCAGTTTGGTAGGGGGTGGGGTAGCAAAAAGAGGACCCAGTTTGAAAGAGGGTAGCCAAAAGGGGTCGTCGTTTGGTGGGGAGGTAGGCAAAAGAAGGTCCCTGTTTGGGGGGGGGCTGCTCCAGCCCCTCCCCCACCAAAAGGAAGGGGGAGGGTATGCTTTGTCGAACAGAGCGACCCCCTCCAAAAAGGAGGAGCATTCGCGTATTGTGGACGGAGCACCGTTACGCAATGAGAAAGAAGAGAAGCCCTCTAGCCGCTTACTCTTCTTCTTCAATAGTGCAATTATGGACCCTTGGATGTCCGTTTCTTAAAAGGGCTAAGGTGAAGATTTAAACGAATTATAGAGAGGCAGCGTTAACTCTACTCTACCGCACCCCTTTCTGGACCAATCTCTCGTTTTATGGATTTTTAGCGCCCATGGAATTACATTTTGCACCATCGAGTGATATTATCTATTGTGAAGTCTAATGCAGCCAGCAACAACAGCAACAAAACTGCGTTGGCAACAAAATGTTTAGACGATCGGATTTAACCGTATGCAAAGGCAAAAGGAGTGGGGGCAGAGAAAAGAGCACGCCTTCAGTTCATTCATGACTGTAGCGCTAATTTGCTTCCTCGGCCTCATTAGACTAATTACAGTTCAGCTAGGACAAAAGCACCGCACGCCACGCAGAGCTGGTGCTGACAGTTCTGATGCTGTAATATGTGACTAGTGACTAATTCCATTTGAATGTTGAGTCAAATGAACTGTATTCTAATTATATTTGTTGCTTCAACAGTCCACAATAGTGTTGGTTATTGAGGACACACTAAGCACGCACGCACTAAGAATGGCTTGTTTAATAGACAGTCGTAATGATGAGTAGAATACATAGTACTGGATCAAATACTATAAAAGCTAGATCTGGTAGACTACATTCTTCAACACTCCCCCTTAGTCAACCAGATCTCAAACCCATAGACATTTCTTCAGAACAGATCTTTCGTTAAACTGAGCTGCTCGGTTTCAACAGAAAAGACTGATCACTGAATGTCTATCCTTTTTACAAGGCACATTGGAACTCCGTTACATTGGAACAGTTACTACCAATCAACCATTGTAGGCACTCCTACAAACATTTCCTCTCCTGTTGGGAGACTCCAGTCTGGGCCCGTCTTTTACCAACACCGACGACAGAAGAACATTTTGACTTCTGTAGCTTTGCTAAACCCAGACATCTTTGATCGGACAAATAACTGCAGTTCCCTCAAACTCAGACGGTCCTTTAGCAGTGTCTTTCATCCCAGTCTCTTGTCAGCGTCTCTTTGATACAAAGTAACCTTTGACATCCAAACTGCGTTTTATCAAAATCTATAATTTATTCCAACAGCCCCACAGTCAATACTGTCATCTTCTTTTATGAGCAAATTCGCTATAGATGCCAATCTAATGGTCCTCACCGGCTTTATATCAAGGCCACCATCAAGCTTTGCCCATTCCGCGTTTCCTGGGCCCATAACCTGTTGGTTATTGAGGACACACTAAGCACGCACGCACTAAGAATGGCTTGTTTAATAGACAGTCGTAATGATGAGTAGAATACATAGTACTGGATCAAATACTATAAAAGCTAGATCTGGTAGACTACATTCTTCAACAAATAGGCGTTCAAGCGACCAATCGAAACTCAGGTCCATGAGTCATAGAATAACGTTCTCTGGATACTGATGGAGCTAAGAATGGATCAACAAACAAACAAACAAACAAACAAACAAACAAACAAACAAACAAACAAACAAACAAACAAACAAACAAACAAACAAACAAACAAACAAACAAACAAACAAACAAACAAACAAACAAACAAACAAACAAACAAACAAACAAACAAACAAACAAACAAACAAACAAACAAACAAACAAACAAACAAACAAACAAACAAACAAACAAACAAACAAACAAACAAACAAACAAACAAACAAACAAACAAACAAACAAACAAACAAACAAACAAAAAAACAAACAAAAAAAAAAACAAAAAAAAAAAAAAAAAATCAAACAATCAAACAAACAAACAAACAAACAAACAAACAAACAAACAAACAAACAAACAAACAAACAAACAAACAAACAAACAAACAAACAAACAAACAAACAAACAAACAAACAAACAAACAAACAAACAAACAAACAAACAAACAAACAAACAAACAAACAAATGAACAACCCGATTTGGTTCCGGGTCCAAATTCTGGAACTGAATTGTCTGTCATATCCGGCCGGACCAGTCCAACCCGGAATCCAGGTAACAGTCGCATAGAGCGAACCTTGGGCCGTCATGCAAAAATATTTAGACATTTTTAGAGTCTACAATAACGAAGGTAAGCTGAAGCCCTGCTGTAGCTTGAGTTTTTGACTTAAAACTATTTTGACTTAAGGTGGTGGTATCCTTTTGTGCAGTGCTGCAATTTCTTGAAACACTGTAACTTTCGCAATTTTGGGAATTGGAAAGAGCTTCATACATAGTTTTAAAGCTTATTAGCTGGTCATTTACATGAGCTTACGAAACTGGCAAAATTAGAATTAAATTGCCGAAATTCTCTGACCGCCTCCTTCACCTAAAGAGCTGGGTTCATACGTCACAGATGAGTGACGTATGACGATTCACAATACACGAAACGCACTACACGAAAGGAAGCCGCAAGCTCCGCCCTCTGCACTTCACGCACACATAATTGACAGGTCTTCCCCGAACTCCAAAATTTCCCAAAATTTGATCTCAGTCGTGGTTGAGCTGCCCTACGAAGTGGTTGTGACTTTTGACCGCTTTGCGCCTTTACTCTGTCAGTGAAACTTACGACCGAGGGCCCTGTACGGGACAGATCGGTCTTCACGTGGTTTTCTTGTTCAGAGGTCAGGAAGGACCTAATCTGCTTTTACTGTGTTTGCGGGGCCAGCCACGACTCGAGTGTTATTTCTTGCACCATTTCGCGCCATATCCTATTTTATGTGGTTTCACCTTTCCCATCAGTTTTTTTTACGGATGGCCTTGTCAGTGGACCAGACACCGCATCCTTGGGCGGAGAAGCATCGAGGTAGCTAGATTTGTGAGTTTGTGAACAGAGTTTAAAGAGTAATGAGTGAACTGATATTTTCAAAGAACCTACTAAAACATTAGGAGGGACAGATGTTTTTAACGGTTTATGTAGTTGTTTTCTGATGTACCTCCATCCGACCACTGTTTTATTTGTGTGAGGTATGTAAGTTAGTAGCTAAGATAATTGTTCTGTAATTAATTGTAATAATTGATATAGGTTCATTGAAATGATAATTTAACCATATTCTCCTTCTTGGGCTTATCCTGCGTCAGAGCAAGAGGATTCAGGCTTAGATAGGAATTATAATACAGTAGGTATTGTCGGAATAGGAAAAAGGAGTATAAACCAGTTATACCAGTCTGATATCTAAGGATTGACCCCTAGTGTTTGTCTTTGTACAATTAGGAAACTGCAAGTTCCACAGAGATCTGTGATTAACTTGAGACGAAGGGAATATAAAATCAGGGGAAGAATGTGGCAAACATTAGACTTTCAGAAAAGGCTTACAACAGTAAGTCGACAGTGATTGAGACTCATTCTTGGTTTCTTGGTTGTGATTTTACTCGTAGCGTTGAGGTCTTGTTCAAGTTGTGCGCATTCGAATTAAGTTTCCGTCCTTTACAAGTCTGCAGTCAGTCTGAATACCGTACGGTCGGTGGTAGCCGTAGTATAACGTGGGGGAAGGGGGGGGGGGGGTGCAGACCCCCCAGACCGATGAGGTAATACCCTTTCAGCGAGAAGGAAAAATGCAGACCCTCTCAGCGATTTTTACTAAAAGTTTTACAATTTGTAGCAAATTTTCCAATAAATAAATTTCCTGAAACCGCTAAAAATTGTCATTTTCACTGATTTTGTCAAAGGTGTATAATAGAAATTTGCAATTTTTGCAAATTTTCGAGTACCCCCCTAAAATTTTGAAACCTTCTACGGGTAGACCCCTCGTCAGAACCGGTTAGACTGTGGACTCCCCCGATTTGTACCCTGTATGGTTGTATCCTCCAGTTCCTTGGAGAAGGAGGGTCCTATACAATTATTTTTCTTAGGCCATGCATCCTTCACTACCGCAAGCTGTCTGGCTTATTTTCAAAACAATCCTGACATTCTGGACAAATAGGACGAGCGGAATCGTACTCGAATCAGCAATTTTCGGAAAAGTGTAACCTATTCCAGAGAAGTCGTGTTTGAAAAGAACCAGGAACACAATAATTTAGTCATTAATTGATTATGATTAGTAAGGGATAAATAACCGTTTATTATTAAAATAACGGGAAACCAAAATACATGACTAATAATAATAATTAAAATTTATTTTTTTAGGATCCTGCATGCACTTGAACTAATCATTAATTAACAATGATTTATGATTAATTAATATCTTATCCGTCAAATCTTTAAAGAAATATATACAGATTCTATATAAAATCTATATATAAATATAAATTCTATATAGAATAAATAAATAAATAAATAAATAAATAAATTAAATAAATAAATAAATAAATAAATATATATATATATATATATATATATATATATATATATATATATATATATATATATATATATATATAATATAGATTCTAGCAGGCGGAGGTAGAGTTTATAACCCCGTTTTACAAGAATTTGTTATTGTCTACTTTAATGAGCATACAGTACCAAGCATACAAAATACATTCAGCACACTTATCGTACGTCCATGTACTTATTGCAAGTTTCATTAAAAGCTATAACCTAAGTCCTAGCTTGCGGGAACTGCCTGAGTTTTAACATTGGTCATTTTCCAGTTAAATGTTAGTCGTTAAATGTTCATTGGTAAAGAGTTAGCTAAAAATTCTAGTTAAACGTGTTTCAACGTGTTAAATTCAGTTGAACTAGAGCCGTTTAAAGAAAAATTTTCACCGTTAATGACAAGCTTAAACGAGAAAAGATTTAATTTAACTATACTCAAGTCTAGTCTACTAGTTCGCGCATAACCACATGCTTAGCTTTAAAGCAACAGCATGGTGTCAAATTTACTGCAATCGCTTTTTTCAGAATATCTTGCTGAAAAGGTCTGGCATTTCAGGCAAACTAAGACTTGAGAACTAAGTAGGTTTCACGTTTATCCATTCCAAGATTTTCGATTAGGTCCCCTGGATTTATAGGGCAACAGAAGTCCAACTCCCTGGAAATAGCTGTCCCACTTTGGACCCTGCCCGCTGCTGTAGGCAAAGTTGGTCGGACGATCCAGCATGTCTTCGCCGGATTTGCCGAAATTTGGGATCCAACTAGGCTGAGCTAAGTCCAACAGAATTGTTGTGACAGCCAAAAATAATATCGTCGAGAGCATCATAGGTCAAGGTTGAAATCAGGTCATTCAGGAATCAAACTGATCAGTAGCAGTCTAAAAATGGCGAGATCTAAACAAAAATCAATCAAACAGTCAATCAATCAATCAATTAATTATCTGTGGTATGCTGCGTTCACTTTGTTTTCTGGCTGTGTTAAGTTAACCCAGAAATACGTGTAACCCAGAAATATGGAAAAGTGGTTTAAGGGTTCTTAGTAGTTAGTTGAGATCGACTCTGCATTTCTAACTTCTTACTTAAATGGTCGAGCAATCACGGCATGCGTCGGAGACAAGCGTCACACTCTTAGTTATCAGGTTGGTATCATGATCTGCATGACAACAATTATCTCCTTCGACTGAGCTCACAGTGCATATCTGTGTCAGCTGACGTGTCGTAGCTGGTAAGCTGAAGATCAGAGTTTAGACTAGCATAGATTGTGTGATGATTTTGAAACTGTAGCATCGCAATTCATGTGCCAAGACACACTGACTGACAATGATTCGCAGTTACTGCTCTGCTTCATCAGAGGTTCACGTGAACACCGAAAGTTTGAATTAGTGTTGGCTTAGCTTAGCTTAGCTCAGCTTAGCCCAATTAGCTCAAAGTGCGGGGCGTTCTACTTAAGACCCGAAGCTCGGTGGTTTTGGGCACTTTTCGTCGCCACTTTCAGTCCGAGGAGCCGCCCTTAGACCAATGATTTGAGGACCCGACCTGCAATTCCGGGAAATTCGAGGCCGAGTTTAAAATAAACAAGGGGAGTATGTTAAAGACCAGAAATTCATATGAACTCTCCGAAAAGGTTGGAATTAGCGTTGTAAAGTAGTCTAGTCACACTGTCCGTGGCTGTGGCTTAGCGGTAGCACGTTCTACTCAAGACACAAAGCTCAGTAGTTCGATGGACACTTTTCTTCACATCTTTTAATCCTGATTTCAACCTTTCACAATAGAACGACTCGTGGACAAGACGTTAGCCAAATCAACCTTACATAAAAAAGCTGTCAAACCCATAAGAATCAACCTGTGAAAGGCAAGAGGCAGGTTTAAATAATTTATGAATATGCTTCTAGTTGCTGTGCAGTTTTGTCAAGCTTTTTCAAGATCAAGAGTACATAATAAATAAGAGTATACAGCAAAGTTGTGTCAGTCAAACAAATGTTGGGCTTATAGGTGACAGCTGCTGGTTTTGATACAGTGGCAGCCTGGCGCACATGCTAACACTTTGTTTAAACTATCACAATATTCAGGTCAGGTCCAAGGAATGCCGAACTAAGACATAATTTAAACGTCATTCTAGAGGATAGGGCAGAATCTGTTTTCGTAGTCCGGCCTTTCCGGCCTATACTCGTCTCAACTGTTCACATTTCAAAATCTTTTTATTGGAGAAAACATAAAAAGAAGATACGAAACTATTCCTAAACAGAACTGAATAGCTGCAAAATGTAATATAATTCCAAGATTAGTTGGAAATTTAAGTTTTAAGTAAGCTGTCTTGCAGTCAGTTGGAAGTAACAAACCGTTACTTAGTCCGTACCTAGGGCAATTCTCGGACCTGAGGCAAAATATTGTGTCGCACTGTTGAGTTCATTGAATATTAAGTCAGTTAAATTAATATTCACACTGAAATTTGACGTCACAATTTATTCCTGACTGCTGCCATTGAGACAATTAGCGGTTTCAGGCATAGCAAAAAGTAGCTGGAGCATTACATTGTCCAAGTCACCCTTAATTACATTGCTTCCGCTGTAGAAGTTGAATGATGCCGCTATTAACCGCCTGACTTTAAGTAATTTTTTTCCAAAGTGCTTCAAAGAAAATGCTGTGAAACCTTTGACCACTGACGTAATTTAGAGGCGCAATAAACTCTTAACTTTTGACAAAAGTAGCTGAGAAAATTTATCACCCTTGAAAAAAATTGGGAAATGGTAAATAAATAATAGAAATAAAAAAGCCTTTAAATAAATTGTCCTCACTGCTATCCATATGTTACAAGCAGTTCTGAATAATTTAGCCAACATTGTTTTGCTATTCTGAGAGCGCTTCAGAAAAGCTTGTATCTGGGATATTTGACCAGGTGAAATCTTTTCTGGCGAGGAGGGATGCTTCAATTTGATTAAAATATCTGATTAAATCATTTATTTGGCTTATAACTTTGAGACAAAATCATCCAATCAAAGCTCATAATTTCATAGCAGTCTGTCTACACCAAATTTGCCTTGTCCTAACCTTGCCCAAACTTTGCATACCCCTTGCCTCTGACGGTGGTAAGTGCTTGTACCTTATTTGTCCCTTATCTCGACTGGGGGAAGCTTGGACCTCCATGCCTCCCTTGTTACCTGTGATCAAGGAAATCAGGTAACCGCGGGCTAGCAGGCGGATCCACGAAGGAAACAAGGCATTATAATCATAAAGAAATAATGAAAACACCTGCCTACAGTCACTAAGGCAAAACCTTTGTCCGAAACAAGAGAGAGAGCCAATGGGCGCGGTTATTTTATTATATTATATTGTTAATCTTTGATCGCAAGATTAACGACGCCGGTCGTAAATGAAAAATGTGTCTCTGACAGGAGTAACACTACCTAGGAGGTTCAGAACACTATAAATTCCAAGTAAACAAGAATGTGATCGTTCCTGCTGGACCCGCAGGATATTTTAGTCGGAACTTCCCTTCAGGTTCAAAGCTTATTTATTAAAAATGATTGTCATCATTGTTGCTAAAAATAACAGGAATACTGTCTTTTCATGACATCAAGAAGTGAACCGAATTAGTAGCAAACCTGAACAAGAGACGTCTTGATGATTATTGTGACAAACAGAAGTTAGACAATGCAAGGCTAATGCACTTTTTTGCTTGGATTCAGATTGTCAAGTTCCTTCAAAGAATGACCTAACGTTTGTTGGATCAAGAGTACATAATGATAAGAGTATGACACTAGGCATATTAGATATTTGTCTTGTGATCCTACTTGTCCTACCATGTTACAGATTCAGTTTCAATTGGTGGATGACTAAAATGACTGAACGCCAGAATTTAGCTTCGAAGTTTGCCAATAGTTGGCAAATATCAAAATAAGCCTTATCCCAAACAGTTACCTATGGAGATAATCGTATGCACGAAAAGGATTGGGTTACCAAGGATTGAGTCACTGTTAACTCGAGAGTGATAGGCCGATAGAGTCACACTGCTGAATCAAAAGTTACATCAATGGTTCAAATTAAAATTACAGTCTCTACCTAGGATAAGTCGTGGGCAGCTGTAATTATATCCTTGGGCAAAATTGGCACACTTCTTGGTCCAAGATTTATAATTTGCTAGCAGTCAAAGGTGGGAATTTTGTTTCAAACTTGTCAAGCCAAAAGTGGGTAAGGAAATCGGGTACTACTATGTCTTAAATTCTGGTCCAACGTTTGAAAAAACATTGTAACCTGACCAAGCCATGTCAGAAGAACCGCATGCGTACAATCGAATTACTGAATTACAAGATTACAAGATTCTGAGAGCACTGCAGCGAGTGTTAACCTCCCCTCCTGCCTCAGCGATTTTTACCAAAGATTTGGTAAAAACAAACATTTTCAGCGAATTTTGGCATTTTTATTTTTGTAGGTATGTATTTTTTCTGAAAAATCGCTAAATATCTTCGTTGTAAGCTTTTTGGCCAAAAATACCAAGATTCACATTTTCTTAACATTGGGGTTGACCTCATGAAAAATTTGGAAGTTTTCTAGGAAGGGAAACATGCCTGAGACAAATTGCAGTGCAGCTGATATCTCGGTGGTGTAGTGGTAAAGCACATCTGACTGCAGTCCGGAAGGACAGTGGTTCGATTCTTTACTTTCAATCCTGAGTGAAAAGCTGAACTTCCCTCTTCCCCTCTCTGTCTCTGCTCTGTTAGTCCTGGTTTCATGGGCACTTCTTGGACTAGAAGCCATATCAAAGCTTCATTCTGGAGGTTTCTGACTTTTAACATCCGGAAAAACCGCGTTTAAGAAAAAGATTATCACAGGTTACTTGTCTTGTATACAGCTGTGCAGTGGTTTCACTAGGGTACTAACTACTTTTGCTTGTTCGAATCTCTACGAATCCCGGAGAGATGGAGAGATTTGTGCGCACTCTTCGCGGAGATCAAACTATTCCTCTTCTGTATTATGCACTCTTCCGAACAGTAGTGAGTGACTACTGTAAACAACAAGTAACGGCTAGAACATATAAAGCCCGGTTCACACTAGGGCACAAGCACAAGCACAAGCACAAGCACAGGCACAAGCACAAGCACAACCGGTTCACACTATAGAAAACTGGCACAAGCACAAGCACAAGCACAAGCACAAGCACAACGCAGAGTTGAATTCAGTTTAACTTTTTGCACAAGCACAACGCCTGCAGCCAATGAAAATTGTTTTGCACTATGCACAGAAGGCGTGGCCATGCTGAATTTCAAATTCTATTGGCTATGCTTGTGCCCTAGTGTGAACGTTTTCATCTTGTGCTTGTGCTTGTTCTTGTGCTTGTGCCTGTGCTTGTGCTTGTGCCGTGCCCTAGTGTGAACCGGCCTTAAGTCTAACTCATCGTCACATGCTATAATGCGTCATGATTTATTCCCTGGAGCTGGTTGCATGCAGGGCAGGCTGGGTAAGCCTAGAGATAGAGCAAAGTTTGTGACAGATCGCCTATGCACTGCTCTGTTAATCATACTCTTATGTATTATGTACTCTTGATAATAGACCAAGTAGCCGACAAAAAGGCCAACTGAAACTGAAACTGAAACTGAAAGCATACGCAGAACAATCGGTTTATTCGTCCAGCTGTAAGAATACAACTAAATTGAAAGTCCTCTCGCCTTAGTCTTAAGTCAGAGACTTTCCCCCTAACAACCTTAGTAACATAACACCGACACGACCCAATGGGAAAGGTACCTGCGTCTTTTGTAACCTTCTGTTACAAGGGTCGTAATTAGCCCATTTATGTCATATGATAGCCTGTGCATTGCGCTGAGAAATTAAATTAACCCAACAAACCATGAACTACGTCTTAGCACGAAGCTCAAACAATCTACAGACACATGGAGCATAACATGGTGGTATTAATGTGAAATCGAAGTTAACATAATGCCTACAGGTTCAATTTAAAAATAATGCTAACTACCCCCCCCCTCTATGCCAGATGAAAGTTTGATAAATTCATTTTGTACCTTCTATGTAGTAGACTTAGTAAGTGAGCCTCACTTCATTGCTCTGACTAAATAAATATTAACGAATTGTTGTCATCTATACTAAGTTTATTAAAAGTTATGCTTAACAAAGCTATCGATTGCAATCTATTATTTATACTTTCATTGTATTCGTTTTGTTGACAAACAAAACGGTGCACTGGAATTATAAAGAAATTAAAATTAAAATAACTAATTAAAATAAACTAATTAAAATAACTATTTGGCTCGCACTGATTTAGGAGCAATGAGAACGTTGATAGGGTCTAGTGATTACAAAATTTGCAAATTATGACTCCATCACCCAATGGTGAAGTACAAAACCCACATTTGAGTAGTGTTGTTGCCTGGCTGGAACAGGCCTGTCCGGATTGGAAACAAAAACAACCAGTTTGACACCGGCCGGCTAACAACCCACCCTAATTTTTAGTACCTAATTTTGTCCCATTGGCGTCCTGCCAAAACTGAATATATGAGAGTAGCCCACCCAATCCGTTATTATCCTGATATATTGGCTAACTTTGGTTAGCATTGCCGGCAACTAAAAAGGTTGCTCTTCTCGACGATGTCGTGCCAACCCGTGCGTAGGTCCCCCATTTAACAGAGTTAACGGTTCGACGACCGTCTGAGGGTAGAGCTGCCGAGGTGCGTACATCGCCTATGTAACCGCTGACGGACAAATCTCTATCCTTGTGAAATGTCTCAAGGTACTGCAATAAAGATAATTATTCGGTGTCAGCAATTACCACCAGATAGTGGTGTTTCAGAGACTGAAACTGAAACTAGGTTTCAGTTTGTACAGGTTTCAGTTTTCAGTCACCGAAGCTGAAACTAAAGCTATTTTAGGAGGAGACCTGAAACTGAAACTGAAACTAAAATCGGTTACTGAAACAACACTATCACCACCCATTCAGGAAGTGAAATTGAAGATTGAAATTGTAAACGGTATACTTCAGTTTCCTAAAATGAATTTAAGCCTACGTTCAGGACAGCACTAAGTTAAAGAGTAATAACTAGGCATGGGCACGGGTCCAAAAAATTGGACCCGGGTACCCGGCACTACCCGAAGGCCTATGTCGGGTAATTGCAACGCCGCAGTTGTCGGGTACCCGGAAACAAAATGGCAATTTTAATGCTTTTTGTTTGCCATTAAAATAAAACAACAATAAAGCAATTCTTTTATAAATTGCAGGGTGACTGATGCCGAAAAGTGTTGGTATTTGGTACCATAACCAAACTTTTTGCAGTCCCACTGTGACAATTGACTCAAACTATTACATAATTCAATAGAATTGTAAAAATCTGTACAATTTTCGCTTTAGTTAGCTTTTGCTTAAGCTACTGTTTGATATATAGTAATAAAATATTTTCTGGTGAAAAAGAGGTAGGTATGCTGAATTTGGAATGAAGACTTACGACTGATTTAATACAAAAATTGCATGGGCATAGGGTTAAATTTTAATATAAACTTTACCTAAACAAGTTACCTTGAGGTTGCAATTCCCGAACTGGCTTAGAATCAAGAAACCTGTGTTCACCACGATTTTAAAAAATACGTTTTAGCGTTTCTGTTTTCAAGAATGTTAAATTTATCAAAAGTCGTAGTGCAATTATGTTACAAAACCACTAATCAAAAAACTGGCAGAATATTGCATCATTAAGATTTTATAAAAATGGACGATCTGTTTGAAAGGTGCATTAGTCTAGACTAGAAAAGAGTAGAGTGGAGTTAAAGACCGAGTTCAATTTAACTCTTTTTAGTTCAGCTTACTTTCGCGGAAAGGCCGTAAAGAAAGGAAAGTTGCGATATCCGAATATCGAGTTTTCTCAGTCCCATAGAAGGGCTCATACCAGGTCAATGTATCGAATGCATTATTTGCTCGTGCTCGATAGTTTTCGTCTTCCCAAACCATTTAAGCACCCAATATGTCAAAGAAACAAGCAAGTACCCGTAGTTCCGACTTGCAATCGGTTATGGTTCCTCAAAAAATTTGACTAAAATCATCACTTTCAGTGAACTGGACTGATTTATGGAAGTTCAGACCCATTTCTATGCTCATTACAATTAGGAAACGTTCTGAAGTCATGATATCTGCTGTGGAAAATTTGTCAATTTGAAATTGACAATTTAAATTGGCAAACTGCTGTGGGAAATATTTGAAATTATTCAATATTGTCACAGTAAACTTCAGCTTAAGGTGCTGGTATCGCTTTGTGTAAATTCGACCCTACAAGCTTCAATTCTTTATGAAAGTGGATGAAACTTTCCAAATACATTATTTTTGTGCTCTTTAACATTCTGGGACCAGTCCCGGATTTTTAGTTGTAAAGATAAGAAAGTTTTGGTTTTAGCCATTATTCTCTCAGTACATAGTCGCTACACGGGATTGGTTGTTATGGCTGGGAAGAGAGCACCAAAATGAACATTTTTGCTTTTACAACTTTTGAGCTACCTCTAGTGGTTAAGGCAGTATAAGCCAAAAACGATTTTTGGGGTCAAAAATGGCCATTTTTGACGAAATCAGTTTTTTCCAAATTGCTGCCAAATCTTACAGACAATTTCGGCTTATTTATACTCAATCGACACACCGTCCAATTGCGCTTTTTATCAATACCTCTTCGCTGGAGTTCGTTGCTTTAAGTTAGGAAATTCGCCGAAAAACCATTTTGGCAAAATTGCAATTATTTTGTTTTGAACATCGATTTCTCAAAAACTGCCCAATGGATTCGCGTGATTTTTGGCTAAATGAAAATTCGCCCTATTGCGGAGGGACATTTTTCTTGGTTTGAGCTAAAACTTCTATACTTGTGAGAAAACTGAATAGAAAGTTGCGAAATTTCGTGTCATCGCGCAGTTGCCGGATTTTCTGGAGTACTGAGACTTGTTGAGCCAAATCCAAAAAAATGTCCCTCGGCCCACATGTCCTTCATATCATGGCACAAGAAAAAATTTTGGCCGATTCTACAGTTTTGAGAAATCGATGTTCAAAAATTTTTTGTCTATATTCAGTCTGTCAGATGTCAGCATGTCGGAAGTTTTTAGCTATTTTTTGCCAATTTTGCTAGTTTCGTAAGCTCATGTTAATGTACAGATTATAAGCTTTAAAATAATGTATAAATCTCTTTCCAACTCCCAATATTGCGAAAGTTACAGCGTTTCGAAAAATCACCACAAAAGCACTGCACAAAAGGATACCAGCACCTTAAACTTGTTCTGCAAAACTCCGTGGATCTTTACGATTTACCCCTCCACCACTCAAAAATTATCGGAGTTATCGGGGACACAGAACACAAATTTAAAATCAGTTTTTATTCTGAGCTTTGTTAGTTCTGCATATGTTTCAGCTAAGCTTGTAAGCTTCAAAAGTGAACTTATACGGAGATAACGGAAAACCGAATCGAAAAACCGATTTCAGATTATTGCTCTGGTCCCCAAAAATTGCTATATGCAACTGTTCAGCAAAATGGGGGTCAAAACTTTTACGGTTCACTTAGTCTCCGTTTAAAATGGAAAAAACATAGAATTTCGCTTAATGAAAAACTTTGCAATATTTGAGTTCTGGATAGTTGAAAACATATATACCCCCTACCCCTACCAAATTTTAGCTCGATTCGTCAAGTTTTAAAATTTTTGAGTGTCGTGGGGGGAGGGGGTAAACTGGAAAGTCCCAGTTTTATTTGGTTTTTTCCGGTTTTAACTGGATGTCGGGTACCCGAAGCAGGACCCGGGTACCCGAAAATCTTCGGGTACCCGGGTACCCGTCGGGTACCCGACTACCCGTGCCCATGCCTAGTAATAACGTATGCTGCCTCTCTTAGGTTTTACCGTGTGTCTGATGCAACCACCGTTTCCATGTAAATTCAGGCCAAAAATAGCACCAAAATCAGAAACTTTTATCACATAATTTCAATCCGGACAGAAAATTAATGGAAAAAATTTACATATAGATTATACGATTAACCAAATCATCATAGTAATCATCGTCACTCATAGATGGTGCGCCTCGTTTCACGGAAAATGCGTAAATATCCGTCCAGGACAATCCGGGGGCAATTTCGGCATCGGTCGGAATATTTTCGGGTGTTGCAATCGGCTGACTTCTCGCCACACCAGCAATTAGAAATGGTAGAAATAGAAGATAATGCATTTTTGTCATCTCGCTTTCATTCAAGTGTGTATATCCGAGCGAAATAGGGAGCACAGATTCTGATTTCACCTAAAACGAAAAAGCAAAACTTGGAATATCGTCATCTCGCTTTCATTCAAGTGTGTATATCCGAGCGAAATAGGGAGCACAGATTCTGATTTCACCTAAAACGAAAAAGCAAAACTTGGAATATCTAAAAAATCTAAAAAAGAAATAAAAAACTAAAAACTGAAATGAAAAAATATTTTGGATGGACCGTGCATGCCATAGATTAATGCGGTTCTGGATGGTGGTCCAAGTCCCCCCCAGCCCAGACGAGGTGCAAACCCGACCGCCGTTGGGGACAAAATGTAAATAAAAATAGACCAGGGGTAAGCAAAAATGGCCGAAAAATTAGATTTTGCACTGAAACTTTAATACATTGCAGGCTTTCCTGGAATTTTTTAGTAAAATTTGTTAATTTCGCATCAAAATCGGCCAAAACACTTATCTTTTTTCCAAAAATTGAAAATTTAGAGAAAAAATTTTAATAATTTTAGCGTGATTTTTGTGAAAATTTTTGTTAATTTATTGCAAGTCCCCACGAAAATTTCAAAATTTCAGTTCAACGTACAAACCTCCTCAATTTTTTTGGGGCAAGCCCCCTCCAGGGCCTGAGTCTGTATGCCAGTGCATGGTGCTTACTCTCAATTCAAAATCGTAATCAAAAGTGAATTGAAAAATCAAAAATGGAAATGAAAAAACCTTAGCACAATAAAATATGATTTCGTGTTTGTGCCAACTGGTTTGTTGATTACCTCAACACCATTTCCAGCATAAAAAGTATTCTTAGTTTCCATTAGAGCTTGTTGTCAAAGGCTTTTATTATTTTGCAATAATAAAGGCTTAATCTGACATTTTATATTAACAGGGCTGTCACAAAAGTAACGGACACTATCTTGCCTTAATAAGAGCAGAATTGAATAAAATTGGCACAGCAAGTTAGAAATAATTAAAATAATGTGTTAAGGTGGTGATTCCTTTTGGGCACATATTGTTGGTTGACGGTTCAAAACAAGATGAAATTGGATGAAACTTTCAGAAACAAGTTATTTTAGCATTCTAACACCCTCCGCGTAATCCCGCTTCAAAAATTTGACGTCTCCGTTTAGGGTAGTTTTTGCCTATTTTTGACAGTTAAACAGTAACAGCACAGCTGTGATTACATTCATTCGATAGATCTTGTTGAGCTCTACATTTTTGCTTTTTGAAGCACCTTTCTAACTTTTCGCTATCGTGAGATATAGCCGATTTTCTTATCTTGGCGTTGAAAACTTGTCATTTTTGCAAAAATAAAATAATCCGCCGTTTCTTGAGCTACACAAGTCGTAAAATTAAACTGCGGAAGGACGATTATCTGTGACATTACAATCTTCTAAGTGCTATCCCGTACGCTGCTATCATAAAAAATGTAGTTTTTTGCAAAAACACAATCAAATTTTTTCCAGTTTTACACAAAAATACCCAGGAATCCTTTAGTTGCCCGATTGCTGCTTTCTAGCTAAAGTAGTCGATTGCCAAAGTTGGGAAATGTCGGCAAATGCAGGTTGCGCATACATTTTAGCTAATTTCTTTATAACGAAGAGTGGTTTCATAATAATTAAAATAAGAGTCTCCAGCTATTTCGTGGTGGAATCGAATGATGTGGTCTACGCCTCACGAAAATATTTACTTAGTCTGCAAATCTGAGAAATTAAATTGCTTCGAAGATGCAGTAAAATAATTTAAAGTTAGGTTCACTGTATTCAATAGAAAGAGAAACTGTTAAGCTCCATTTCGATATAAAAATGCCTTCCTAACTCCAAGGAATGAATGAGTAATAAGGGTTCAAAGTTGATGTCTCCAAAAGGAATCACCACCTTAAGTGGTAGTGTTAAGGAAAATAAAACCAAATGAACACGATAACTAAAACCAACTGCTTATAAAGGTGTTTGCTCCAGTTTCCCATTGTGGAACAGCATTTCGGCAACTTAGCAAGAGTCATACTAGCTATAACTGATGGGGAGAGACAAATTTGGCGCCCTCATATAGCCTGTAGGTGGATTATCCCGGCAATAGCAACAACAGCTGCTCATGAGCTTCGTCGCAGCGGAATGGACCATTTAGAGTATTGCTACTTGAAATCATACACTAACACGGGGTCCGATTCTGGGGAGGTCTACCCCGACCTCGGCGAGGAGTCTACTCCTGAAAAACTCCAACATTTTAAGGGGGTCTGCGTGGGTCTGCCCCGAAATTAGCAAAACTTGCGAATATTTAACGTTTTTGGACAAAACTTAGTAAAAAATGACAAATTTTAGCGATTTTTAAGAAATCTTGAAAAAATCGCTAAAATTTGCTAAAAAAATTACCAATTTTTAGTAAAAATCGCTGAGGGGTCTACCCGTTTCTCCTTTCTGGTCGAAAGGGTCTGCCTTTGCCTTGTTGAAAACTCATCCCATGTGGGATCAGTGGGATTTTGTGGGATCATTTTGCCATCAAACAAATGCTCACAATGCCCTCAAACACCGTTTCCATATTTTGAAAAAGTGCAATATTTTCGTAAATTTGGCATAAAAATGTTAGTTCAATTTCATGATTGGCGTTTTGATGACTACCAGCAAAGCAAAGCATAGAGCTCTTTAAGGTGCTGGTATCGCTTTGTGTAAATGTAACATTACAGGTTCCAATTTTTAACGTTGATGAATCTTTCCAAATATTGAACATTCTGGACCTGTCCCGAATTTTTAGGTGACAAATAAAAAATCTGGTTTTTGCTACTATTCTCTCACTTCGTTATCGATACACGTGATTGGTTGATATAAATGGAAAAGGGTCACCGAAATGAATATTTTAACTTTTACGACCTTTGAGCTATATGTTAAGCTAGCAGTTAAAGGCGGGTCCATGATGAAAAATTTTAAGATCACGGATTGCGTTCATTTTCGCACATAAACTATCCATATATTTCGTGCATATCAAGTTAAAATTTTGAGTTCTTCGTTCAGTTCTCCACAATTTCGACCCATCAACTGTGTGCAATTTGAATATGAGGGGTAGTGCCATATCAAATTTTGCACTGGGTCCACGGTGTGGCACTGAATAATTGCATATCGCAATTACCCGAGGCGTAGGCAAGGCTAAGGCGAATTTTCTCAACAACTGAAGGAGATGAGACTTAAATTTTATATTATTTTATTTATTTTAATTTAATTTTACACAATCTTTGAGCTATCTCTTGTGGTCAAATCAGTATAAGCCAAAAACTATTTTGGGGGTCAAAAAACGACCATTTTTGAGGAAATTAAATTTGTCAAAATTACTGCCAAATCTTACGGAGAATTTTGAATTATTTATACTCAATCGATTTTAGTCCTATCGCTTTACTTTCTACTCTTCTACTTTATACAATATAATTACACAGTTTATTAGTGTAAGAAATGAAATTATTAATGCCTATTAGCTGGAGTTGAGTTCGTTGCTTTGAGCTAGAGTTTTGCCGACAAACGTATTTGGCAAAAGTGTGATTATTTTATTTTAAACATCAATTTCTCAAAAATTAGCCCATGGATTCGCTTTGGCTTTGGCAGGAGGAAAAAGAAAAAAGTCCTGTTGAGCCAAATCCATAAAATTTTCCTCGATCGACATGTCCTTCATATCATACATAGCACAGAAAAATTTTGCCCGATTCTATATATAGTTTTGAAAAATCGATACTCAAAGTTTGATAGTAAATATTTAGTTAGTATGTCAAAAAATTTTGCTGATTTTTTGCAAATTTTACTTTTTTCGTATTTACTGATTACAAACTTTAAAACGGTGTGTCAAACTTTTCCCCCAAAATTGCGAAAGTTTAATTGCGTTTCAAAATTTCCCTCACAAAAGGATACAACCACATTAAGACCTTACGAGGTTTTCCTTGCGACCATAGGATAACGTGGGGGGAATGGGAGGGAGGGTGCAGACCGACAAAAACCGGGTAGACCCCCTCCGCGAAAAGGAAAAAAGGGTAGACCCTCTCATCCAGAAAGGAAAAAAGGGTAGACCCCTCAGCGATTTTTACTAAAGATTGGCAATTTTTACTAATTTCGGGACAGACCCCCTTAAACGTTTGGAATTTTTTAGGGGTAGACCCCTCGCAGAGGTCGGGGTAGACACCCCCAAAATCGCACCCCGTGTTAATGCATGCTTCCGACAATATTACAATTTCAATGCTACAAGGTAAGGTCAAATACCGCAGGTGTGATTATATGGGACTGGAAAAAGCAAGTTCGGACAAATGGGATGGGATGGGACGGCGAATTAGAAAATCTGGTAGGATGGGATGGGATGGGATCAGAGAATTCGTCCCATTTGCCATCTCTGGTTACCACTCTACTGTAGGCTTAGTTACCACAATATCTTGTCTGCACCGGCACAGGATAACGTGTGAGAAATGGGGCATTGCTTCAGTTTCCCCTGACCCGCCCCCAAACGGATAGATTATTCGGCTGAAGGGTGGAGCCATTTAAAAGAGAAAAAATTAAAAATTCGTCGGAAAAGGTATAGTTTAAGCAAATTTTTTCCAAAAAGTAAGTTTCTACTATTTCATTGACTATAACATAAAAAGCAACTATTTTTGGTAATTCTGAGGTGGCTAAATTTTGGCCAATCCCTTAAAATTGCGGCATTATTCAGGTGCAGACACTTGGTCGAAGTTGGGGTAGACCCCCAAAAATCGGAACCCATGTTAATCTATGCGTAACAGGTATATCTCTATTATGTGCAGTTGAACAAGAATATATGATAAAGTATGTGACAAGCGTCATGCTCTCTGTTATCAGCTCAAGGTACATGTTCAGCGCACTCTCAAAACAATATCAAGCGAATTAAATTATTTGAAAGTTTTTACTGGGGGGGGGGGCGATAGTGCGTCGAAGGCAGTAGTTTTCATCACTTGCTTTAAACATACAGACAGTGCACTACTGGTATTATAGAAATTTTGGGTGGGATCACTTCTGGCAAGGACGTGCTTGAAGAGCTCACCAAAAAATTGATGACAGTGAAGGACCTTGGTGACCTCTCAAAACTTCAGAATTCGATGGCCATTTGATACCTCTGTGATCTTCTTTACCAGTACAGATTAGATACGAACCCCCTTCTTGCTTGACACAATTTTAGAGTCTCGTAGCTCAGTTGGCCGAGCGTCAGACTTATAATCTGGAAGTCCTGGGTTAGAATCCCACCAAATACTTGACTTTTTCTGATTTCATTTACTGAAATCATATTCTTCTTTCTTCCATACGATAAAGTAAAATCTAGTAATTTGTGCCTAATCAGCAGAAGAAATTATGTAAACGCCTTTTCCTCGCCAAAAGCAGGAATGAATGAAATAAAGAATTTAAAGAAATTTCCTATAAAACTAACACCCAATTGTTGTGTTTGTCCAAAGAATTTTTCCCTGGTTACTCGAATTCCTATTTCATATATAATGAAAATGCAAATAATTTAGTTAAACCCCATCATTATCGAAGTTAGCAAACAACTGTTTCTGCTTCAGAGCCAGCTACAGAAAGGTATGGTTATAAGTAAGAGCAAGTTCCAACAAAATTACATAATTGAGCCCATCTTGATGGCTATAATTTGCTCAACAAAGGCTAATTTTGCTCCTAACCATTGTTAGAAAATTATATTAATCTCAGGGAAATAATGAATCACACTCAGGGTTGATTTGGCTTAATAAGTCGGCAAAATTACTTCGAAAACTGTGGCTGAATCAAGTCTGGAAATCCATTTTTTCAGGGACACCCTCTTTAGCGCAAATAAAAAGTGTTGTGGGAAAAGTTCCAGTTCCTTATTTGTTATGAGCATTTTCTAAGAGCTTTCGTCTTAGCCCACCCACACCTTCTAAACTTTTCATTTCTACGTTGAATTCAAAAGCTGTATATAATTTAGATTTTGCTAGAGACAGCCTAAAAATTCTCAACCTTCAGGGCATTAAGCACAACATAAACACAGATTCTTGGGGTCCCCCCCCAGTTAGATCTGCTGACTAAATTGTCCTTGTTCACTAGTCTATGGGCGCCTGGAATAAGAAATTTTCTGCTTTACAATTTAGAAAATTTCCTAATGTTTCCTAAATTTAGATTGATTCGGTATTCAATTTTAGATGTATTGAAACCTCTAAGAGTCTTTTGAAAACTTTGTTCAAACTATACCTATGTATATACTAACCCTGCGTCTCATCAGACCTTCCAAGAGCACGACAATTGCTGGTACAGCAGAACTTTATCCCAAAATTGTGTAACCTGTTTGGAACTCGTAATTCAAGATTTCCACATGTGGCATTTCATCCGGAATGTGCTTCACTATCGACGGGACTTTTCAAGAAAGGGTAGAGTAAAGTTAACTTAACTCGATCTTTTTTCATGCATGAGTTAAAGGAGGGGACACTCAAGCTTGAATGGAGTTAAGGCGAGCTATAACAATTGTTAACTTTAACTCTACTCTACTCTTCTACTTTGCCGTTTCTTGGCTAAAAGGTCCTATGTCATGATATAAAAAACCTATAGGACTTCAAGATCAAAATGCTGCTATATATGCTGCTTGGCCCTAATAATCCTTTTTTCGGAAAACTTCCACTATTCATTGTTCCACACATTTTGTTATTGCCTGTAAAAATGAAGATTGACATTAATTACATCTTTGTTCGTCAAAAAACAAAAGTCATAATGCCAGTTTCACTGGAAAAAAACAGACAAGATTATTGTAACTGACTGGAAATTTTAGATGCCCAGCTCAATTTATAGAATTCCCTCACTGGGGGATAATAAAAGATATTTGAATTTAAACGTTTCACTTTTAAGCCAAAAGTCAAATTTGATGGAGGATTCTGCTTTCAAGCGACAATCCGTAGCCAGCACACACTTTAGGCTGTGCTTAACAGCAACCAAACTTTGATTATCGTATAGTGTTAAATATCAGCGTTTCACGTTATCTCCGAAAGTTTGACACTAAACTAATGTCCCAGCCCGGGATAGCTGAATGGTAGCGTACACTGCTGGAGATCTGAAACTCGGCGATTCGATCCTCTACCTAAACACTTATCATCAACTCTAAGCTTAGATGATTGGCCTTTTTGCCACGGGTACTGTTAGATTTTGGACAATTAGCACTTTTACCTATGGCGTCTTCAAGATGGTGGCCATTAAAGTTTTCTTTCGGGTATTTTTGACTCGTACGGCTCTAATCCTTTACGTAAATAGCTAAAACTTACGAAAAAACCTATTTCTGTGCTCTTTGACATTCTGTCACCCGTCCCGTATATTTAGGCCAAAAGATAAGAAAGCTATGGTGTTTGGTCTTAGGCTCCCAGTAAGTAGAGAAGACACGGAATTGGTTGTTATGGCTGGAAAGAGGACTCGAAAATGAACATTTTTGTTCTTACCACCTTTGAGCTATCTCCAGTGGTTAAGTCAGTATAAGCAAAAAACTGTTTTTAGGGTCAAAAAATGGCCATTTTCAAGAAAATCAGTTTTTTCAAAATTACTGCCACATGTTAAGGAAAACATTGGCTTAGTTATACTCAATCGATACATCGTCCAAATGCACATTTATGAATGCCTATTAGCCGGACTTTATTGCTTTCAGCTAGACATTTGGCCGAAAAACCATTTTGGCAGGAGGGACGTTTTTCTTGGTTTAGGCTAAAACATATTGAGTAGCAAGAAAACTCAATGCGGCAAGCCCTCAATGCGAAGTTGCGAAATTCCGTGTTACTGTGCATTTGGCCGATTTTCTCGACCGTTAAGACCTGCTGAGCCAAATCCGAAAAAACGTCCCTCGGCCTTGTCCCTGTCCCGTCCCTGTCCTTCATACCGTGGCACCAAAAGAACTTTTGGCCGATTCTTTAGTTTTGAGAAATCAATGTTAGTAGTATAGTAGGGGCATTTCGCACCTCAATCATTGGATTGAGATATTCCCTCCCACCCATACAAGCTTTTCCAGACCGTCACATTCCTTCACTGTCTTAACACCTCTGGTCTGTTCACTCTCTACTCCGGTTACACTCCCTGATCCCCGCATCTAAATTCATCTAATAATATTCCTTAAACACTGAATTCCTTGAACTCCCCTTTGCTTTAATATCCAACTTTATTTGACAACCCAAGTTCCCTTCTCTGTGGTATAGCTGTCCTATTTCCATTCCGTCCCTCTGTGTTCTTCCCCCGGGGCTTGGGACCCGGCGTCGGCCCATTACCGGACTCCTACCTAATCTAACCTACCTAGCATACATAACTTTATCTACTTAATCTTTCGACTTGGCTCATCTGCAGTTTCTACCTAACTAACCTAGCTACAAGCCTAGAACACCTAGCTATCTAATCTACCACCTACGTACCTACATACCTATTTAGTCCGGCGCATGCAATATTTTTGTGTTTTTCTGTTTTTACTGTTTTTTTGTATTTTTACATTATCTTCTTCTTCTTCTTCTTCTTTTCCTTCTTATGTCCGAGGGGTCAGTACAATATTATTTATCTAAGGGCACTGTAGTTACTCCGTCCGCTTTCACTTTGCGTTTAGGGTACAAGTATGATAGTGCGTTTTTAGTTTGAAAGTATTGTATCATTTTATTGTCCACACCTCTAAGCCCTCTATTCTCTCCTGACTTTGTGCATCCTGTTTTTAATACGTCTTTAAAATCTTTCCAACTGTAATGGTTCAACTTTTTGCTCACTCCTTTATGACTCACCTTATTAGTTTCACCCCATGCGAAATAAGTTTTACTACAAAGCGCTATAATACCTTCTCCCTTCCACTCTTCTTTAAATAGCCCAGGGATTCTTTTTTGACGAGGGTCCAATACAAAGAAGTCTTTTAGGGCAATTTTCCATGTTTCCTCATTTTCGGGTGGGACGCAGTCATTCAAATTTTTAGAGGAGGAAGCGAAGTAAAGGGAATCGGTATCCATTTGACATAGTTGGAAGGTTCCAGGGTGCAAGTTTGGTTTCAGACAATCATAGTAGAATTGGAGCATCCTTAATTTTGCGTATTGGTAGACAAAGAACCCTACTAACTCAGGGATTCTGTGGACAACTTTGGATTTTGCAGATTGGACTTCGTAAACTCCATTTCCTAAATCGTCTAGTCTTCTGAATCTCCAACCATTTACCTCTCTACTGGCACTAGATCTCTGACAAAATTTAACGTCCCTATGTTTTTCCACGTTTGTTATAGTTCTACCGTAATACGAATTTCCTAAAAGTTTAAACATTTCCCCCTTGACTGTTAGGTCCGGATCAGAATCAGCTGCAGATCGATGGTAGGTAACCTCATCCCCCAGTTCTTTGAAACAAGGTTTAGGTTTGAATTCTATTGCCTGGTAAATCTTTGTAATTTTGAGGCCGTGTTTTAGATACCACTTAATCAGAGGAGTAGCTAGGAGAATTTTCTTTCCAAAGTAACTTCCAATTAGACCCCTTCTAGGCTGTGTCATTAGGTCGTTTTCCTCACAAAACTTCCTCATATGATCCCCGATGTCCTCCCTAGTAATTTCTACATTTTTGAAAATAGGCGTCATCTCTGCAAAGTAGTCCTTTTTGTCCTCGGGCACCTCTATATCTACCTCAACTAGTCCAAATAACCTGTTAGCTTGAACTTGAGCGACCATCTCAGCAAACGTAAGGACTGCCTTTTTCTTAGGAAGATTGAAATGTTCATCCATAAACTCTTGCATGTCCTTAGATTCTCTTAAGTCTTTATCGAATTCACACTCCCATTTTTCTATAAAATTAAACCCCCCATCCTTAATTGCCTGGGAAACCTTTTCTGTTCTTTCTCTTCGTTGCCTTCTGTCATCCGGATCTTTATTTCTATCTAACTCACACCCATGACCATGAAAGTAACACCCCTGAAATTGTAGCACTAATTTCTTTTCCGAAACCCACCCATCGACTTTAGCTTTTCCTATGCGCTTTTGCCCTCCGTTGTAAGCATGCTCAACTCTAACTCCCATTGTCTTTGCCATATACTCTAGCCACATCGCTTCTTTCCTGCCTCTTTGGTGAACCCGTTTGAACTTACCCTCTTTAGTGGGTTTCCATTCGGCGTACAGACCCGTGGGCATATCCTGCATAATGCACCAGAGATATAGGGCATTTGCATCGAACCCAAAAATTTGTGCAACTTTAAACCCTATTAGTAATTTCAGTTACCCCCGGCTTCGTGGTATCTGTGAAAGACTAAACTAGGACCTCCAACAATGTTATCTTTAATTAATGTATGCCAATTTCGAGTAAACCTATTCCAAAGAGGAAGGTGGGTGTGATTAAGAAGCTTTTGCATCATTCGTTTATATGCCAAACCAGGTAGAGATATAGCCCCACTTTTAAACATGTCAATTTCCATATTTTTCCAAAATTCTACCATTTTTTCAGTTGCTTGAAGAAAGGGACCTACGTCAAGGCAGTTGTAATGAATCAAACAGTCTCTCATTGTTTTCATGTTATAGTTTGTCCAATTTTTCCTGTGAATGCTGCGTAGTCTTCGTCCGGAAATGGCTTACTACCTCAAGGTGGAATAGAACATGTCCCGAGTAGGAAAGCCTTGGTCCAAAAAACTAAGGAGGTAAATGCTTCGTAGGGGAAAACTTTCTTTTGTTCTGGGATTTTGAAACTTTTAAGCCATTTTGAATAGGACGTTGCGGGTGCCAAGTAGTTACTGATGTCGAGGAAGTATAACTTAGGAGTACAGAGAGCCATATAGTTGTTATTCTTTTTGACTACGAACCTAGTTTCCTGATCATTCAGAAGTAAATTTATAATCAAGCTGGACTTCATAAGATTCATGTCAAATCGCCCAGAGTTAAACCCCAGGGTAGGAACCGACTTAAGCCAGTTTTCAAATTCCGATAAAAAGCTTCTCATTCTCTGCCAACCCTGTTAGCGTAGGTTCGTAGATTTCCTTCAAAAGATCGTAGGCTTTATCGGCGATCTCGTCCACTACCGTTTTTCATTCCGGACCACCAACTCATAGGGATCCCCGCTTGGTTATTAGACAAGTTGGATTTTCACAACCAGGAACATTCGAAGCTATTGATACTTGAAGCAGGGATAAGTTCTTGTTCTTAAATAAGTTTGGGCCCACTTTTCTTATCTGTCGGTTTGAACATACACTCGAAATCGTAGGCTATTCACAAGGGGTAGTACCATTCAGGCACTGGAATTCCTAGCTCTTTATTTTCTACAGGATCGTTTTCGAAGGTCCAACTCCACCTCCAGGGAATATATGCTTGATGCCTACCTCACAACTTTTGGAGTGTCGGATAAAGTGGTCATGTTTATGAAACAGCTTGTCACAGTTGGAACATTTCCAAGTTTGGGTGAACTTATTTAAATTCTTAATGAAGGAGAAGTGGTTTTCATAAATGTTTAGGGCCATTTTCCTTGACTTCTTCCCTAAGGGTCTTCGAATAAGCTTAGCTGCGACATTAGTAATTTCCTGATCTCTTTCGTGATTTTCAATTATAAGTTCATTTAGGTCTTCAGGCTCTTCTCCTGCTTCCTCAGTTGTAGGTCCTAATTCGTAAACCGTTATTGCAATATCAAACTTTTCCTCTAATTCATCTAGATCATCAAGATGTACCCCATGAAACTCTTCCTTCGGCTTGACCCACTTATCAATGAGTTCGTCAGTGTTTTCTTTTCCAAACTGGTAATTTTTGATCCCAAACCATAGTATGACACCTAAAGAAGCATTTGTCATCTTCATAGGCCTTCAGAGTTCCGATTGTTGATTAAAGCATTGAGACCCCTGTTATTTTTTACATAATCAGGGAGATATCTAGCTTCACCCACTGCATAGGAGATCAATTTATTAATGTAGAAACAGATATTAGTAATTTCCAAGACAGTCCATTTGGTATTTGGCCGTTGCTGTCTCACCCACTCCAAGACATCCCCCCTTTCTAGCTCGTAGAAAATTTTCCCTAGGTCACCCTCATTTGAAATGTGAATAGGTTCATCGAAATACCGGTTATTTCCGGATGGGTAGTAGTACCTTAGTTCCCCATCTTCGATGTTCCTAAGAATGAATCCAAACGAAAGGTTAAACTTAAATTGCCACCTTTGAAGCTTGAAAACAACCTTAATCAACTCTTTAATCTTAGAAGTATCTGTTACCCGGAAGTTGTACCTGTTTTGGATACCGGGAGTTACGAAATACCTAGTTCTAATCCTACTCCAATTTTCTCTGTAAATTTTTACTAAATCTTCAGGCATGTCCTTAACCAAACTCCTCGTTAAATTCGGGGCGTCTTCAGTAGGAAGGTTTGAAAAATGGGTCTGTCTCAAGGTCTTCGGATCCGGAACCTTTGGCGGTTCTCGATGCGTCCTCAAATGTCCTTGATAGCCTTTGTAGGTCTTATACTTGAAACCACATTTTTTGCACTCATAAGATGGTTGCTCATTTGGATGGGACCTTTTGAAATGGCGGGTCATGTTGTGCTTTTCTGTAAACACTTTTTCACATTTAGGGCAAGGAAAGAAGGTTTTAGTCGAATGCTCTAACTCGTTTGCGACTTTTGAAGTTCTAGGAGGGTTGAGAATGACTCATTGCAAGTCGAACATTTTGGAATACCA
>JASAND010000293.1:0-35665 GCA_030248195.1 Trissonchulus latispiculum | reverse complement strand
GTCCGACATACTCAATTAGCTAATTCATGAACTCATAATTTTAAAGGGAGAGTTTTAATTTGCTTAAAAATAATTTCTAAATTCCGTAGGCGAATCTTGGGCTTGCCCTTCCAACTTTTCAGAAGCCCGGCTTTCCAAACCCTAAAAAGTGACACAATTGTTGTCTGTCTGCGTCCTACCATGCTAAGCCAAGCCCGTTTTGAGCACGCATGCAGCAATTGCTTCAATTCTCACTGATATTAGCACTAAGTCAATTGCAAACAAGAAAGCTAACCACTGCTATCCAAATATTCTCCACGAAGATCTGTTGTGGATATTTATTTATTTATTTCACCAATAAACAGACAAATAACACAAACTATAGAAACATCACTAGAAACCAACAAAACACACCAAACAGCCGGAAAAACAAACGGTGCCACAGTGTTTATAATTCGTTATTTAGATTCACCGTACCAGATGAGACCGAAGCCTTGGGGCCTGATTTTCATCGGCGGGCATGGCATTCTGAAGATCGACCTGTATCGATGTGATGTGGCCATATTATATTTCCCGTTTACGGCAAACTTTTTATAGAAGCTATCGATTACATTCATCTGCAGTAAATTGTTCCTATGCTAGCTTTAACTGTGAAAAGTTTTCATTGCAGTGAGTGACCATTTATCTAAACTCACTTTACTACAGTTAAAGCAACATACGGACAATTCTTAAAATTATTGCCGACAACATAACAAGTAAACTGAGTTGATTATAACAAACAAATCACGAAACAAACGAAACAGATATAGGTAGGCTTTCAACAAGGTTCTACCTAAGTTGCGTGATATGATGTGTCCATCCCTTGTCGGGTAGATGCGTAGCAGAACGCCGTTAGGAAATTTTAGTTATTCAATTAGAGTGAAACTAAGAGTTTAGGATTCTTTATTTCACCGTGTTGCTTACACCTCCTCCTCCCCTTTTTCCAAAAGGGAAGGGACATCAATGTTTACATGAATTGCCACACCTCATTGAAGTCTGAATAAAGCGACTATGCTTGCTTTCCTGTCAGGTCTGAGCTATTTTATTCCAGACACAACAACTGTTCAACTTCTATAATTTCTGCCTCAAAATCCCCGTCAGCGTCGACAAGTGCAGGACCTTTTCAGGAAAACCCCCAGGCCCAGATTCCCCAAAACTTGATCAAATTAGCTGACATTAGGTAGGTATGAGGAATGAAAATCAAAACATGGACACCCAGAGTCAAACCAACCAACCAAAATCGGATTCCCCGTTATCTGAGCCCCCAGGAACGACAGCAGCATGTGAAGAATCGCCTGAAAAAGATGCCCCAGTGGAGCACCGAAACCTGTTGTGAAATAAGGTTGGTCTGACCCGGGGTGTCCATGTTGTGATTTTCATTCTGCAAATTGTGATATCATCGTATCCGCACGTATCCGTGGACTGTTTTGACTCTATCTGTTCTACTGAAATTAGGAATGGGTATATTTCTGACCACACTGGGTTCAAAGTTTTTGACTTCGCGAAATTTAATTTTTTCGATTATTAAGAGGGGACCAACCAAGGGGAACGGAAAAATTTTTGTCTTCGATTTTGCTGGAAAGTTGCATAGCATCGTTAGCTTAAAACTCTAGCTTATACTGTGCTAACGAAACGCTGATTGGAAAAACGAGCACTGGATATGTGTTATGCGACCCCGAAACCCCTTGTATACAATTTTCAGAAAAATGGAAGAAACATTTTCTTCGGGTCTCCTAACAGATCGAAAAAATTCTAATTTCGCGAAATAAAAAATTTGTGATATTTGAAACCAGCGTGGTCGAAAACATACCCATACCAAATTTAAGCTTATTTGGTCAAATTCAGAGGAATCACGGCCTGAGGGGGTCCTGAAAAGATCCTAAAAGCCACATCACGTTATAACATACTCGTTAGTGCCATATCAATATAAATACACGTTACTGGTTAACATATCGCCACAGACCAATCGCACTAATAAAATATCAATTCACTTATACAGCTACAATACTAGACTAGTCAACTTTCCAGGAAATTAGCACAAACTATATATACGACTGCAGCGTTGGTACAAGTACATAATATAAGTACATTGGTATAAGAATACTGGACAGAATGCTATCAAGAAACCTACCCACATGCATGCTGACCGTAATTGAAACAACTGTTTCACTCAATGACCTGCACTGACAGGAAAAAAAGGAAAGTAGGAAATCCTTTTACAATTGACAATTTAAAGATATATATTTACAGAAACAACATTAGCATTTAAAATTCACATATGCAATTACAAGCAACAAAATGACAAACTTAACCAATATACGCATATATACCTACAGGAAATGATTAATCTACTAAACAAATCACAAAATAGAAAAGAGGGACATTAGCAATTCACAGGTTTGAGATTTTACACTGGACAATTGTCAATCCAATAAAAACCATTGAGAAACAATTACAACCTTGGTTAAAATAACAAAACCAAAATACCAACATAGATAACAGATTATTCCATACTTCAACGAAATCAGTCATAAATTAAACTCTTTTAGGCAAAGAAATCCAGTTGGAAATGGCATCACGATAGGCATCAACTTCCGCTGATCCCGAGCCTTGTGATGATAGGTTATCAACTTTCAGGAAAGCCGACCACTGTTCCGTTCCATCACACCTATCGCAATCAAATTCCACATTACTGCTGTCCTCAAAAGCCAGCAGAAAATTCCACAGAACCCTGCGTAGGGCGCCCTTGTTTTGGGCCCGCATTAGCTGAGCACGGACAGCTGATCTAGTCAAATATCGCCGCACCGCTTCTACACCAGGGAAACCCGGCTTACAGCCAAGCTTGGATCCAGCATCTGTTTTCTGAGATATCCGATGAATCAGGAGCTTTAGCCTGGACCCATCCGTCTTGGCACGGTTTCGTCGGGGTCGCTGTCGTCGAAAGCGACCACCTTTCAAGCGTTTCAATCTCCACTTCTGAAATATCTACATAGTTAAAAACAGGGAAAAAGTGACTTTCGAAGCTTCATGACGAAAAACTGACTTAGTTTACGGCCCAAACCAAGTTGAAATTTGACGAAACATTTCAAAAACAGTCTGCGCAATCCCGCTTCAAAGATTCGACATTGGCGGTAGTGCAGTTCCAGCCAATTTCTGACAGTTGGGCAACAGCTGCATTGCTGTGATTATGTTCATTCGAAAGATCTAGTTGTGCACTGCATTTTAGTTCTTTGAAGCAAATTTTTATCATTTCCAATCGTGAGATATAGCCAACTTTATCATTTTGGCGTCGAAAACTTGTCATTTTTGCAGAAATCAAATACATAATTCATTATTTCATAATGTGAGCTACACATGCTGCAAGAGTATCATTTAAAAGGTCCTACAGAGGCTAATAAGTTGAGGCACGGGCGTTATCCAATTGCTAGGCATAGGGTGTAATGTGTTTTTTAGAAATGTAGTTTCTCAAAAACATGACCAATTTTTTCGGGGATTGTGGAGCATTCACTATGCAAGATCAAGGACTGACATTTAGCAGATGTGCTCTACACTAAATTACCCCCGGACTAACTTTTAATTTCCCCGATTTCTGCTTTCTAGCTAAAGTGACTTGGCAAAGTTGAGAATTACAGGCAAACTTGAGGTAACTTCATTGTAACTAATTTCAATGCAACGAGGAGCGATTTCACAATAACTAAAAAGTCCAAAGCTATTTGATAGAGGAATTGAATGATGACCCTTGTCGGCCATGTCCCTCTAAAAATTTATTCAATCTGCAGAAGTTTCGAGAAATTGTACTCCTTCCAAAATTTGCGAGAAATCTTTTAGACAACCAAATGTAGTTCCATTGTATTTATTAAAACGCTATTTATTAGGCTACGTTTTAATTAGTGTTGTGCGTTGGCCGGTGCGGCCAATGGCTGGCCAATGGCCGGCCATTGGCCGGCCAAGCCATTGGCCGTTGGCCGACAAAATCTCAGCCAGTTGGCTTGGCCGGCCATTGGCCGTTGGCCGGCCAACGGCCAATGGCCAACGGCCAATTGGCTGGCCGTTGGCCGTTGGCCGATGGCCGGCCAATGGCCGTTGGCCGGCCAATGGCCGTTGGCCGGCCAATGGCCGAGTGTTGGCCAAGCTCAAATTTACTGATTTTGTGCGTCAACTGTGTTAAAATTTTAATTTGCTACATAATACTGTGCACATGTTGCATTATAAACGTTACATTAGAAACATCACTACAGATTTTCAGTTTACATGCATACCGTATTGACACTTAGCTCTAAGTTTTCGATATGCCCGTACTATTTTATCGTAGATAGCGTTGTTTTTCAATACATTTGCTAATTGCATGCAAACTTTAATGGTGCTAAGTGCTAACTGCTAACAACTTAGTTTTTAAATTTGTATAGCGGTCAACGTCAACTTCTCATCAATTATCAATTCATTGCAGTCCTCTTGCAAAATGAACACAGAATTATCACGGATTGGAGCTAAACGTTTGGAAAACTATTTTTAATAAAGTTCAATTAAGTTGACACCATATTAAGCACAGTAGACGAATAAAAATAGTAAATTCCAGTCGCTAAAGAATGGCTAATTGATTACAGCCAAGCAACAGCCAACGGCCAACCGGCGGCCAACGGCCAGCCAATTGGCCGTTGGCCATTGGCCGTTGGCCGGCCAACGGCCAATGGCCGGCCATCGGCCAACGGCCAATTGGCTGGCCAACTTCAAACTCCGGCCAAGCCAAGCCAAGCCAACCAGGGAAAATTTTGGCCAATCCCAACACTAGTTTTAATATAAAAATGTTTGCTTCCTGACTCTAAGCAATAAACGAGTAATAACGGTTCAAAGATGATGACGCCAAAAGGAGTCACCACTTTCAATTGCTTCTGGATTGCCTAAAATGAGCAAATTTTAACGAATCAAAGAGTTTAAGCCAAGTGCAAGTGTCTTTACATCAAGCCCCGGATTCGACCGGTGTCAAAACTTAGCAAAACTTTGTACACGTTTTACATTTTATGACCACAATGAGTCCCGGCCCCATCCTCGGTAGTGGCGACCCCCGGTGCATATCTGTCACCTATGAGTGATTTCTGTAGTTGCTACTATATACTGGATTTTTTCTAACAGTGAAAAAATTGCAATCCGCTAATCTAGGACAAACATAAGCACTAACCTTAGACAGCTTTCCACGAACGGTTCCGTCAGCTGAAACAGAACAGAATGATTAAGCGTAGTACTAAATATGAAAGCACTAACAGAATAGGAGGATTTGACTAGAGCAAACCAGAAACAGTGAAGTTAGCACAGCGTCATACCGAAAAGCACGCAGAAATCACAATCTGGACTTAGAAGGAATCATATTCCCCTTAATTCTTCAACAACACATTAACAAATAGGGTACATAAGTAAAAAAGCAGACCATAACAGAAAGAAACAGTCAATGTCCATGGCACCGAGACTAACACAGTTTTCACATTTATGCAAATCTGAATCTAATACCACCAACTTACATCCTCCCAAATCGCTAGTTTCGAAACTGAAGAAGCTTTACAATCCTACCACAAACTAGACTGTACTACTTTCGGACTCGGACATTTATTCAGTGTTTTTGTTTTTGTTTCAGTTTTTGTTGTTTGTTGTTTATATGTATAAACCATGGCCACATTTATCTATTTAAAGAATTAAAAATTATATTAAATGGATCTAAAATCTGCCTGTTAAAGTTGTAACAGCTGTTTCTTTAATATTTAAAACGGAGTCAAATTAATCCGTTTAATCCGAGAATTAGGTAAACAAGTTAATTTCAGTTAATTCAACCATCCACTAAAGAAACCGTGATTAGAAATTCTAATTCGCAAGCATTTTTCGATTTTATCCACATAGCAAGATGAAGATTAGAAAAGTTAAAAACATGGCAAACGGATTAAACGGATTAAGTACGTATTAAATAAACTGATTTAAAGCTATTAAATAGATAGGTTTATAAAAGCTTGAAAGCTTCCTATCTAGATTAAAAATTATACGTTTAGCTCGAAATTCTGCTTCTTAATGTAGAATAATTTTAATATAATCAGCCTACGGTCAGCACCTACAACATAAACTTGAACATTTTATTAAAAGCATACCTAAAAGTTCATAATGAAGCAAATTTTACAGTCTATGTAACACTGTGAAACGAATCACTATGAAACAACTTGGTGAAAAATAAATGAATGCGTAAAGTAGAATCTGATAACTGTAGTTCGAAAACTTGTATGCGCCCATGGGCGCATCCAGGGGGGGTCCAAGTCCCGCCCGCGGGACTTCTGAGGAGAAAGCAAAAATTTAACTATTCCCAGTGCATAAAACTAAAAATAGGAATATTTTTTGCACAGTTTAATACTTTAATCAAACGTGTACTATTAAAAGCACACTGCAGCTTCTTGACACAATCGTTGTATTTCGTAAAAGCACCTTATTACGGCTAAAGTTTTTCCAGCAAAACAAAACAATCACCATACACAGAGTAAACAATATGGTCACCCTGAGGAAATAAATATAATTAACGAAACCGAATAAGTAAAATCACGTCAAAAGAAAACAATAGAAAAATGTAATAATAGTTTAAGGTTTCTTGGTGAAGCAGCAGCAGATACACTTTCTGGTAGATCAGATCACTAGGTGCAATCCAACCACTGCACATTCTTAGACCAAAAACTGGGGTCATGATAGAGATAGTCTTTAACGAACTTCCACCAGGTATCTCTTCAGGCTGCAATCCTTCTCTTCAGGCTGCAATCATTTTAACACCAGCTCACCACTCCATTCCAGTTGCTTTGATTTGAGGATCAGATCATGTTTATATAGTGGTGCGCCGTGCGTCAGTACAGCATCAACATACTATGTACATTGCATCGACAAACCGCAAAGTATATATACATTACATGCATTTCATACAAAATGAGTGGGGAAATCAAGAAACAAAAAAGAAAAAAACGCGGATAAATTTTTTGAGTGCAGTAGAAGCGAAGCGGGCACGACCGCAAGGGAAACAGAAAGGAAGTTCAGAGATTAAAACAAAATAGGCGAATACTTAATAGCAAATAGAAAACTAAATATATATAAATCGGGTACCGATAAAGAGGATGAAAAAAACGAAAAAGGAAAACGTAAACAAAAGAAAACATAGCATAACTAGACAGGGTATTTTTAGGGATTTTTTCCGGAGGGAATGGGGGCTTCCCGGGGGCCTCCGGGCGAGTTTCGGCGAAGGGAGGTGCAAAAGTGAGCCAAAAATGGTAAGTGTTGGCGTATTTTGCATGTAGAACAAAAGAGTTCTCAAAAATATCTGGATTAAGGTTTCAAATTTTTAAAATTTTAAGGCCATTTTTACGAAAAATCTCTGGCGAAGCCGGAAAATTGTTGAAAACTTGCCTATTTAGGGCGAAAATTTGGGTACCCAAAAAATCCCGGGAGATGGAGCGAAAATCCCGAGGGGTCGATTTCAGGGGATTTTCGGGGAGAGAGGTCAATTGCCCGCTCCACCTCCTGTAAAAAATACCCTGATAGAAAACTAGTCAAAATACAACAGGATACCATTAAACATATAACCCATCCATACCCATTAGTAGCTTAGAAAATCAGCAATGTAATAAATGCAAAACACTCCGACAGAAGCTTCAAAAGTATAAAAACATCTTTGTCAAATAGTCCAGAATTCATAAAAAAACTCCTGGACTGAAGCACATTTTCCATACAAAACCCGGGATATGCATTAATGTATGTATGTACAAGAAATCAAAATACTTATTGAAAACATTTAACGTAAAAGGTTACTTGCAGATACAACAAAGCCTTCACAGATTTGTGTTAACCTCTATTACGGTGACACCCCTGCTCCAATTGATAAGACGTGGTTCGAAATTAGTTTCGCCTTAGTATGGAAACTTTCACACAGTAGATACGTATTATAGCTGCATCCGCCTGGCATTTTTTTAGGGTTTTGAAAGTGGGGGGGCTTCCCCCCCTAGGGAGGGGGAAGTGGGGGGCTTCCGAAAAGGGGGGGGGCGAGCCAAAGTTAAAATATACCGAAATATTTAGCGAAAAATTAGCATTTTTAAGGTAAAAACGCAAAAAATCGCAGTTTTTAAGCTTAAAATGAGCTTATAAGTCCATAAATTAGCTAAAAATTGAGAAAATTTTTGAAAATTTGACCTCAAAAACCTAATTTTTTGACACTTTTGGGCGACCCCCAAAAAAGTGGGTGGGGGCTTGCCGAAAAGTGGGGGGGGGGCGTAAGTGGGGGGGGGGCTCCGAAAAGTGGAGGGGGGAACCGAAAAGTGGGGGGGGCCCCCACCCCCCCCCCCACTAAAAAAATGCCAGTCCGCATAACACATACAAAAACAAAACAAGGAAACATCACCAGACTCTTTGAGGCCAGACAGAATGCGCAAGCCCACAGATAAAATGACCATATTAAAAATAGTGAGACTGTGATTAACAAAATACAGTACACTAAGTTGCCCCAAATAAGATTAGGAGTAAGCACAATCCATCTGAGACCTATATTTGATTACTAATATGACCATGGGCGCGGTGCAAAAGATTCTCCTAAATATCCTCCTAGCAGAGTGCTTATGAGGAAGTCAGAGCTGTCTAGGAAGGAGTTAGGAAATATCCCAAACCCGTATCAAAACATGTCTCCTAAGTTTAGCTGGCGCTGGTTCTGACTTAGGAGAAAAGTTAGAAGTGGTGACTGAAGAAGCACCACAGGCTTAGGAGAACATTTGAAACCCAATTCTCCTAACTAAACCTCATGAGTGGAACCAAGAGTAGTGGAACTTAGGAGCTCTTGGCCTTAGGATGATTCCTGCAACGAGGGACAGTTTTCTAACCATCAATTCTTATTCTTAATCTGATCTGGACTAGTGTTTTAGAACGGCCGGGCAGCCGGCGGCCGGCCGCCGGCCGGCCGGCGGCTTTTGGGCCGGCGGCCGGCCCGGCTGAGCGTCTGGCCGTCCGGCCGGCGGCCGGCCGTTGGCCGTTCGGCCGTTCGGCCGCCGGCTGGCCTTAGGCCGGCGGCTGGCCGCCGGCCTATCACAAATATTTGTAGTTAACACTGCAATTTGAACAGAGCATAAAATATTTACAAAACAAATTCAAGACTGAAGGTGAACTTTATCCAAATAGACAAGGTAAAAATTGTTTCCATTGTCTTTGTAATGCATAATTTAAATATTTTGAAATTTTCTGGCTCAGACACTGAAAAATATGTGTTGCTAGCCGCCGCTCAGCCATCGGCCGGCCGGCCGGTGGCCGCCGGCCAAGAACGGCCAACGGCCGGCCGGCCGGCCGTTGGCCGGCGGTCGGCCGGTGATATTTTTCGGCGGCCGGCGGCCGGCCGCCGGCCGGTTCCACCCGACCGTTCTAAAACACTAATCTGGACAACATAGCTGGGAAACATAAGCAACAACGCCATTATCAAGTGTAACGTTTCAGGTACATATGCTTAGAGCTGCTACATAAAATCAACTGTCAGATACAGAAAAAACGTAAATTAATAAGTAAAAGATTCCCATACCCAGCGAAACCAGCACAACCATAGCTACTCTAACAATATAAAATTGTTAAGATCAACAAATTGAACAAATTATGACATTTCAGTTTGATGCAAATACCAGCAAGAATAAGAATCGATCCATACCCAGGTCCTTCAGACTAAAAATGGAATCAATAATTTTTCAATGAACTTCAAACCAAGTCCTTCCTCAGTTAATACTCAGTTTTTAAAATTTTAGATCACAAAAAGGAAACGCAGCTGTCCGGTGGTTCAGCAGATATTTAAACCAACGGTGGGTGCTACGATTACATACTTGCTCTGGGTTCATCGAGGTAATTTGCGCACTTATTTTAACCTATTTAAATTCAAAATCGTTGTCATTCTGCCGTTACTATGTAAACTGAAGAAAGCTGTGAAGCAAAAAACTGCCTCTTAGTAAAAACGAAACGTAAGTGAAGAATGTTACCTAATAATTGACAATCTACGATTGCTTGGCCTCGTGCAGGTATAGATTTACAGGAGTTAATCTCTTGTTCAATACTGACTTAAGAATACTTTTGGACTTTTAAAATACTCTTTAGAAAAAAATGAATGAAAACATCTACAGAGATTATATACCTGCTCTTCCTTCAGCTTTACTGAAGCCACCCGATGGCTTGCTCTCACTTTGTGTTTGATCAGAACACTTCACGCTTTCTGTAGAAGACCCCTTCTGTAGGCCAGACTGCTCGAAATCAACATCAACGCAGTGACGCTGACTAAACAGAGGAGAAGAATTCCATTGACTCATTGGTTCTCCGCTTTCAATGACAGCGGTAGAGTCAGAGTGACGCGGGTGCGGCGTTTCCATGGACCCTGTCAGCCGCAGTGGGCTAGTGTTCAGGTCCGGGATTTGCTTGATTTTCAGCGTTTTCAGATGTCTAAGACTACGCCGATGATGCTGTATCAGATTCAGTGTTGTGGGCGGGAGACTGCAGGGCAGGTTGACATTCATTTCTGCAACAACTGACAATAAAGATTGTTCTACATACAGCGGCCACTTACTGTCCTCAACAAACGTGCACAGCTAAGAAATTATTTCAGAAATTATTCCTTTCAACCTTTCTTAGTTAGAAAGGGCGTTTTACCGACTACTAAACACGAACGACAAAATGGTTTTAGGAGGGAGCTCATGAAGAAGATTTACTCGCAGGCAGGCCCTGAGCACAACTCAGAGTGTTAGCTTACTCCGAAAAGCCCGTTTTCCAAGTTTTTGACAGAAATCTGAAAAAATTTAATTCAGCCCAAAAATTTTCGCCTCCTGCAAATGTCTACTGACAATTCGAATCCGTATTCTTATCACTTGTATAGTACACGTTCAAGTTTCCGTGTACACAGCTATCACAACTTAGCGTTAGCTAGTCGTATAAATTAAATTATTTTAAATTTTCTAATCGATCATTCGGAAAAAGAACCCTGTTTTCTACCTGGAACAGAAACGTCAGGAACGACACAGGTGTAAGAATCGGAGGCTCCTCCAGCAATGATTCTTTCAACTTCTTCGCATAAGAAATCCATTGTTAAACGACATAAATTGTCAATGTCTCGATCACGAACAATCTTAGAAAATCCGGGCAGCAGATCCACCGGAATATACAAACGAAACCAGACTCGCCTACCACCAGACTGTATCCAATCTTTTGCAACCCTGAAATGTGAAAAGAACAGCAACAACAGTGATAATCACTCTTAATACTGTCGCCAAAATGCCAACTCGAACCATCATAATTATTGCCATGCAATGGCTTAACATGAGACGACAGCCGATTATGCAACCGATCTTCACATGTTCAGTAGCAGGGTATTAGAAGGCTTTCTGATTGACCACTAATTAAGAAAATATAATTCCAAACCGTGAATACCCAAAACAACGCTTAGCTTTTTTACTTCCGCTACAGGTTTCAGATCCTTACACGCTTGATCAGGGGGATCCTACAACTTCAATGCGGCAAAATTTCAGGGAATAGGGAAGGTCGGGGACAAAATTTTTGGTTGGGAGGCTTGGGCTTGTTGAAACGTAGGATATATAAAATATGTTCCCAATTAATTCTAAAATGAGAGACCAAAAAGATAAATTAGGAACATGTCGTTCTAATGTTCTCAACGTGAACAAGCAGATGTTTTATTATCGATTATCTTTACTAACTAACCGTAGCTGACAGAAATTAAATTTACCAGTCAAAATATGAACTGCCAGTAGAATTTAGACGCGTTTTATGATAAATGTGGAATGGATGACAAGCTATTAATTTGAGGCCATTTCCGGCAAAGTCGTGTCGATGAAAAATGAACCACGTTAGGCCACCAGTATCCTTATCATTCGAAGGGAAGCTTTCCCAAATAATGGCACGACCACGACATCGATAACGAAACTCCTGGCACATGCCATTAGTTCCAAAGCAAAGAAATGTGTCAGGAATCACCAACAATACCCTTCCACTACCTTAAAATTATAATGGGACAAGGTACAACAAGAAATAAGGGAGTGTGACTCTATCAGTACTATATTATGCCAAGCAGGGGCCCATGGCGCTTTTTCGGGATAGGCAATTTTGAATTTTCTTTTTATAATTCAAAAAATCGCCCACCCCGAAAAAAACGCCCATGGCATGGGCGACATTTGGGAAACCAGTTGAATTATTTGTAGTGTTAGTAAAATTAGGTTACGTACCAACTTTTTATTTTCCTTTTCCGGGATTTCTGTCTGAGAAGAAATTAACACAAAATAGAAGTCCGACCGAAATTACAGAAATATATAAATAAAATACACTCTCGCGCTAATTCATGAACTTTCCAGCTATACACGTAAAAACATATAAAATTCCTATATTAGTAGTGCATGCGACCTCTGCCAGACTTGGTTCAAACACTTGCGGCTCATCAGTGGAGAAGTGTAGAACTAAGTTGATTAAGATAGTTTGGAAAAATTCCTGTACAAAATAACAAAAAGATAGTTTCGCCGCTAGTCGCCTCAGAAAGTGTCATTAGTGTGAATTACAAATAATTTACGTAAATGTAATAATACAAGAAAATAAGATAATACAAAAACATTTGTTAGATTAAACAATTATTTTGTTAGGTGAATAAGCATTATAGTCTTTGATACAGTAAAAGAAAATACATGCGTAAGTTAAAAGTCAGCTTTAGCATAAACCCAGGGCTGTTGCGCGGCCTTCCTCAGAAAAAAGGAATAAAAAAAGGAATTTTGGAACAGAAAAAAAGGAAATAAAAGGAATTTTCCCGACGAAAACTGGCAAACATAACAAACTTTAAAGGCAATTTTCTTGCTAATACGCTAACGCATTAATATTATTTTGCTTTAAAAATGTATTCTGATCTAATATATAGATTCGAGGAAGCCGAGCGATTTTTTTTACATTGACATCCGAAAATGGCTCCTGAAATCTGTACTGCCGCCTGTAAACTTTTATGCATATATACACAGACTTATAGTAGCAGGGACTAGACAGTGATGGACTTTTTAGGTTTAAATGATAAGTTGGAAAATTTTCAGATTTTTATGAAAAGTTGGATTTGGAAAAACTAAGTGCTGGAAATGTTCGAAAATTCCAAATTTTTTGAGAAATAAAATGGTCCAGATTCAAGTAACGGAATGTCTGGGACTTCAAGAGCAATACTGAAGCTATGTTCTCTACTATACGTAGTTTCTACAGATGCGCCGGGGCCGCCACTACGGGGGCCGAGGCCGAGGCCTGGAAAATTGAGCGACTAAATTAAAAATTTTCAAAAATTCTTAAAAATTAAAATTTTGCAATTCCTAGCACACAGATGTTACAATTGTTTTTCATTCAAATCGGTGAGAAAACAAACTATTTGTAAACACTTTGACATCTTTTTGTCTTTCGAAATTTCGAAACTTTGGGTCAAAAATTGGCAAAATTTCCCAAATTCATCTTGGACGACAAAATTAAATAGAACCGGTCAAGGTTAACACGAACCTCGTATCAAATTCCGCATTGTTAATACATTTCACTTTTTAAACTGTATAAATATGCTCGCATTCATAAAAAACAGTCTGTCATAGTTAACTATTTCAGATGATATTTTAAAACCTCAACGATAAAACGAGAAGTTTAGATAATGTTCGAAATTTTCTGCAAAGTCCTGGAAACGACCTACAACCATCAAAATTTATATAATCTTAGCGTTGCGTAACAAAAAATACATGTGCTGAAAAGAATAAAATCGTTAAAATTTGCTATTTCGTGCACTCTAGAAACTGCAAAAGCTCAGCCGTTACTATAGCTTAAAACTACACTTTTCCAGCCAAATAGATCAAAATACAAAACGTAAAGCCAACTCAAGTTATTATTAAATACGTCCAAAATACAAAACCAACTTTGAAATTAAAATGCATATGATCACATCCCGGCGAAGCCGGAAATTTTGGAAAAAATATGGGTAAAAACGTAAATTTTGCTTAAAAAGTTTGTAAATTCCTAGACTTTTTGAAGTCAGCCAGAAAAAAAAGGAAATAAAAGGAATTTTGGGCGAAAAAAAGGAAATAAAAGGAAGGCCTCGAAAAAAAAGGAAATAAAAGGAATAAAAGGAACCGCAACAGGCCTGTAAACCTCTTGGGAAGTAAGTTAATAGGACATATATATCGCTTTCGAAATTAGTCTAGAAAATTCTATCGTTAGAATAAATACTTTTGAAAACCGCTAACAAAACGTAAGAAAGTGGACATTTCTGTATAATATTAGTCTCAATTGTCTAATATTTAGACATTGTAAACATAAAACATGAAATTCTAACGGAGGTAATTTAACGAATTTTACTACTGTCTACCTTGAAACTTTGTTATTTCTTGGTACTAAGACAGAAAGAAATACATTGATTACAAGCTGTCATTTTTAGATGAACTTGAAACTTTTTCCACAGATAAAGCTGCTAGACCAGTGTCAGTTTTCCGCGGATGTATGCAATGAACATACCATTGATTCTGGACTATGAAAATTAACCACTCACTATTACCGTTACAACTTGAGGGTCCAAAAGTAAACACAGAGAGCATTGAAAAATCCGAAAAACTCCCATGGGCGTTTTATTAGGCGGGCTACTGCTTGGCATAATATGGTAGTGAATAAATCTTTATTTACTGTGGTCTGGGACAGCTGGCGCTGAAGCTGGCCAATCAAGACAAACACAAGGATATATCTAATCAGTTAGAGCTAGCTTCCTGTAAAAAGCAGCTTTTGGCTCTGACTTTTTCCTGCAGGGGGCTTGGAGGGGCGCCCCCCCACAAATCGGTTTCCCCCAGACTTTGGTCGCCCCCCACCCAGAATCCCCCTCCAGGATTAGGGCCTGTCGGCCCCTCAGACTTCAGAAATCAACAGAAAAATAGAGTATTGAGGGTAAATTTTCGAAAATGTTTTCGGCTTCGCCGGATTTTTTGTCCTTTTTTTAGACTTTCTTCTTACATTTCTGTTAAAAAAAGTTAAAAATTTTAGCTCAGCAGCAAAAAATATTCTCCCCCGTCCTGGGAGAGGGCCCGCCTCCCAGACTCCCCACCCCCCGCGCCCAGAACTTTTTGCTTATGAAAAAGCCAGCGGGTGGTACCCGTTTTGAGCTTTACTGTTTTACTATATTTATCTGGTTTTAGACACGTCACTGTTAGCAACAACTTATTGTCACAGTAACAAGTAATTAAATTATTACTACACCGTCACGAAGATATATCTACCACTCAGTCACATATGTACTTAAACAGTGCCAAGTACTATTACTTCAGGTTGAATTTAGATCACAATGGAATGATACTAATAATTCCACACTAAAGCATAGCGTACCCACAAAGGGAAACTGAGGATCTTTAATCTGATCTATGCAGGACTGCAAGTAGGAAGGTGGCTGAGTTTGAGAAGTCCAGTCTCTTCTGGCGGCACCATTGAACCAAAACTTCCAAAGGGTAAACAAAGACTTTGGAAACATGTAAATGTAACGAACAACAATCTCAAGATGGTGTGCATTTATGGGAAGCAAAGGCTTTTTGGAAAATCTAAAAATTAGAAGTTTGCATATAATAAATCTAATAAATTGACTATGCTCCGAGACGTATATATTACCGAAATGCATACTCAAATAATATAACTTAAATATATGTAGCTGTATGTATGCATGCATGCATCTGCGTTTATTTTAGGCGAAAAAAGTTGGGGGAAGTCGGGGGGAGCCCCCCCCCACTATTGGGGAGGGGGGGGGGAGTCCAAAAAGTGGGAAGGGGGAATAAATGGTCTAAAAATTCAAAAAATGCAGTAAAATAGCCTGTTTTCTGCACGTGCTGCTATAACAATGCTAAAAAGCGCTCAAAAATTAAGTTTGAGTACAAAAATAGACGATTTTGACAAAAAATTCTTAGTTCTAATAGAATCATAGGATCTTGATGACACTTACATTACACAAAAGGAAAAACTGCCACACAGCGGGGCATCCATATAAAATTCTGGACTGCGCTTCAGCTCCAAGCTGATAGTGTCTGTCCTGTCCACCTGACTGACACCCTCCTCGGCATTCGGTTTCTGTCCGGAATCTCCGCCAATGATCAGCCAGAAGCGACCTGAGATCACTCCCTCCGCTACCGTCACGGTCCTTTCCAAATCCTCAGTCAACCAGTCTTCCTCAGGCCCGTAGCGATAATTGACAGCGCATTCAGACTTGAAAACCACTTCATAGTCTTCTTTCACACCAGCTGCAATAATAATATGACACCCATGCTGTAATCAGCCCTCATAAAGAGTGTAATATGTAGATTCTAGCAATGATCCAAACCCAAAAACGAAACACAAGGAGACTTTCGAGGGTATTTACCAATGCTAATGTTAACGTTAGCCTTTAAAATATATAACTGTTTCTGTTTTTTTCTTCATGACAGTAATAGCTTCAAATTACTCAAGCGGTTGATTTCGGCTGAAATGGTTAGTGTTAAACGAGGATCAAGCCGAATAAATTTGACCATAGAACATCGCTAAATCTAAGTGACCACAATATGGGAGTGGCTCTAACGTTGACTAGACAAAATGTTCTAACTGGGAAAACGTGTTCTAACTAAATTTGAAGCGGAAGATACACATAACTAGAAACAATAATGTGATCGCGAACGCGCTATTTGCAGACATAAATACCTGCTTCTTGAATCAGCTCAGTAACACTTGATGGCTCTAGCAGAAGAGAATTAATCACGGGTTCTTCAAAGGCAACTCTGGCCTTAGGGCCTGGTGTATATGCTGGAGGTGCCTCGGTCAATAAGAGAGCCCAGGTCCTTTCAAAATTGTCTCTAAGGGCCACAGTTGGAAACAAGACGGCATATTCTTCCTTGATTTTTTGGTCAAAGAAATCATGAGCCACTTGGCTAAAACAGTAAAATTCAATTTATGATAATTTACTATAAAGCCTACCCAATTCAAAGAGACTGTGAACGATATAGTTTCCTATTCTAGCAGATAGCGCGATCAACCTGCAGAATAGACTACGTAAGAGTTATTTCTAACCTTAAAAACACATGGAGCACCACGCGAGAGATGACTGTCTTGTGCTATTTATACCACCTAACCAATACACAGAATCGTGCAAGTGTCGAGCAAATAATAATAGGGAATATTAACATAAGAAAAACTAAAAAACTACCTTAAAGGCTTTACGTTAAACCCTAAAGTCTCATCAGCAAATCACTACAACCAAATTACAGCTCACAATCCTGTTTTTCCCAAACAGCCTTAGTGACAAACAAATCATTGCAAAATCATGAACTACTGAACGATACATACAATTTCCAGCTAGGAATGGCATCTTCGTTTCTGGACTCTGGGTGCCTATCTGTCCAAGACTTTCTGGGCGCAGTCAACTTCGACTGACCATTTAAAGCGGCGCAAACTGACAGTACCATGGCAGGACAGGCCGGAAAATCCCCCTTACGTTCCACCATCAAATATCCCTGACGACAGGCAGAGCACTGGGTCAACTGCACTGTACCGCCTCCAGCATTAACACCGCTGGTGCCAAACAAGTTAAGTATCACGGACAGTTCAGAGTACTCAAATAGGACGGTCATCTGTGAGCATGGGCAAACAGAAACAATAAGGCTTAATAAAAATACGTTCTGCCATGCTTGAGGGTCTGGCAGAAGGGCTAAGCTAAGCTAAGCCCAGCTTCTCCACCCACTCTCCTTAAGGAATTGGTCACTGATTTACCCTTACTACTGGCAATACAATTCAACCTTTCAAAATTGACGTGTTAAATGCTGATATTTTATGACATATTGCTTTTATTTTAAACTAAAGAGAAAAATGCTTACTTGAGGGGATAGATAGCTAAAGTTATATGCTCACAGGAGAGAACTCCAACATATAGAAAAGCTGCAGGGTCCCTGTGCTTATCACCGGATTCACAGCCCGAAGCCAGGAGTGACAACTACGTTACGCCAGAACACGGACTCTTGTTACTGAGGGGTGCAGTGAATAATACAACTGTACAGATTCAAATGTCTGGTTGCTTTGAATCTTTAAAAATGTTCTCAAAATTATTAGGATTCATTAAATACGTAGCTACCTGATTTCCTTTTCCCATGATGGCCGTGTTTAGAGCTCATCAAAATCATTAATTACTTACCACCACTACCCAACTCATTGGCAATGAAAAACTGCTGTTGCTGGTTGGTTCTGAAACTGTCACAGGCGACCTGGGGAGAAGCATTGAGCCTCATTGCTGTTTGGATCTGTGCTGACAAACGGGATAGTTTGAATTGCACTTCAAAGGCACGTCGACGATTAGCTGGGACAGCCAGTGTGTACTGCGTATAAATTCCTCGATTATTTAGACTGGAATGGTGAAATTTATCCACAGCAATCCTGCAAAGTAAAATAAAAAGAGTTACTTAATATTTTGTACAGCGAAAGTACGTGAAAGTACGTTCTGACCACCCCCATAATTCTGATCTATATGTTCTCCTCCCCCATAACCTCAAAAATTGCCAAATTTAACTTTTTTACTCTAACTTTCGAAAAAGGTTCCGGCTCCACCGGATTTTTAACGAAATTTTCGCTATTTTAGCTTAAAAACACTCAAAATTAGTTATTTTTGGCAATTAAAGCAGTTTTTTTACAAAAAAACCTAAAAATTTGTCAACAAATATGCCCCCATTTTCGGTGAGCTCCCCCCATTAATTGGGGGGCTTCTTCGCGTTTACTCAAACCATAAATTTTGGCCTAGAAGTAAAGCCAAGGAGTCTGCTTCCAATAGTATATAATAGCTACCACGACCTACCATTGAAATTTTTGTAAAGACTCATCAAACTGCAATTCAGAGCAGGAAAACATGGTATGGTGGACCAAAGATTTACGCCGATAGTCGTCGCCTATGCAAAACAGGAAACCATCATCCAGAACATAGGCAGTCCCAGGAGGATACGTCTGAGTGATAAAATCACTGCGATACAAGGCCCGTTCTTCTGAGGCAGTAGAGTTCAAGGTAAGAATACAGCCAGGAAAGGATTCGATAACGACATTCGATGAGTCATCTTAAAACAGAACAGCAACAATGACATTGACTAAAACGAAGTTTGCTTGTAAGAATTAGATACCTAGCTATGTTTGCAAATGGCGAAAAGTGTACGAACTTTCCAAAATTACACCCTCCAGTTATCTGGGCGGTGTGGGCGTATAAACACCCTTTCATCAAAAAAAGGGCCCGACAGCTAATTTTCACTTTCTAGTTCCTTGCCTCCCGGACATTTATTTTGAGTGGATAACTAACTCCAGAAAGGATTTTTAATACAGGTTGAGGAGACATTGGTTCAGCTTGCCTTTTCGCAAGAGTAGAGATGACAACAAAATTTCATTTCCCCTCAGGATTTGTACGCTTCAAATCCGGGATCCTAAATACGCTAAAATTAATTAGCCGAAATTTTAAGCGCTTCACCTCTTGTAGTCTATATATTTTAACTGAATGCATTTTAATTTTGAGCTCAGCAGCAAAAACAAGGTCTCTCACGCATTTTTCGAAAATCATTGCCGAAAATATGGACAACAATACCAACCAGTCCACCCAGTGTCCAGTCAACCACGAATGACCTCAGAAGAAGCAAACAGGGCAAAGAATAAACAACAAAAAATATGTTATGCAGGAAAATAGCAACATACCAGCCGCCTGTATAATTTCTTTCGGCTTCAAGGCATTCACATCATCAGAATCCTGAACTAAGAAAGGACTAGTTTGTTCTGATGCAGCGGAGAACAATCTGGGAGATTTGCGATACTGTTTGAAAACGGGGAAGCCAGGCTGCTGGGAAAAGCCTTCAAACAGCTGTGACTTTTCACTTCCATCAGCAACTTCTGAATTGAACGAAGGCAATGTCGACAGTGTTGACCGGTCAAGGCAAGAAGGCCACGGTAAAGCCCAGGCAGAAGATTCCGAGTCATCGTCAGAGGGCGGAATAGCGGAACGTGACCAGACAACCGACTGCCAATAGGGAGACGCTCCCAACACAGCGCGGACCGCCGGATCTAGCAAGGAAAAGTGAAAGATTGAAGTAGTGTCAAAACGAGCGGAAGCTGGCGGTGGAAGGTAGCCAAAACTGTTTCCAAAGCTACTGGCTACACTGGTCGGCTGAACGGTCAAGCTTTTGCGAAATGGATTAAATTCTCCAGTGCTGGATGAGAAAGCGGAAACCGAATAGGAACAGGCAAGATTCAATGCTTCGCGACTTCGATAGGCTTGCATCCAGTCATCAATAGTCAAACGAAATGAAACCTTCGCAAGACGCCACGGACTGCACAGGTCTAAGGCGGCAATCAGATTTGTCGAGGATGATTGTCCGCACTGGCGCTTTATTGCAGTGGTGGCAACTGCAGCAAACGGTGTTCTCCCAGCTAAATGGTTCAAAGGAGCAGGCTGAGTCTTTATGTCAGTCTTTGGTTCTAGTTTAGCTGAACAAGTCGGCTCAGATTCAGCGGCGGACTCCATTTTAACAGACTCAGTTGCAGCAGATGCTTTGGTTTCCGCCGATTCACTAGCACGAATCATGGGACTAATGAAACGATCGGGACGGGTAGGCACAGTAAAGACAAAGTCCTGTGCCGACTTTTCCAACGAGGAGGGCTCCTCCCTGGCTTGAGAAACGGTTCCAGTGGTCTTAACGGCTGACATGAAAGGCCTAGCGCCAGCCAGACTGAACAGGTTTTTGGCCGGCCAGGTAGGCATAGGAACACTATCGCTACCAATCGATACTTGAGACAACCGGTCACTGCTTAAACTTAATAGCGCTTTGAACAACTCCTTTCGTTCTTTCTTGGAGTCTGCCGCAGCCTGCCTACTAGCATCTTCCGTTGTCAATTCCGGTCTTTTCATAGGACTAGCAAATTTCGGCTTCCAATTGCAGCGACCAGAACTGCAGCCTGGGCATTGTATGCCCATACATCGCTGTATATCGGAACATAGGGTTGATGATGTGACCTCAACAGGCTTGGGACCGGGCGCGCTCTCCACAAACTGACTCACAGATTTAGGAGAAGATACAGAAACGGAAGCAGAAGCAGAAGAAGAAGGATCTGATCCCAGCGTTAGCACAGGCGGGGCAAACGTAACGACAGAAACCTTTGAGGGAGACGAAATAGCAGAGCCGACTTGGCCACCACCATCACTAACGCCTGATTTTACATGTGTTGGAGCGGAGAAAAAGGAGCGGACCAGTTTGGGACCTTTCTTCTTTTTTGAAATTCTCATCTCCCAGGGGAGTTCGTCATCCTTGTTCGTCATATTTTCACCACCAGTAGTGGCGACAGTTTCCTCAGCAGTTTCAGCTGGTTGCTGCTCTTCTTGCAGTGACTGCAGGCTTCGTTCAACTATGTCCAGAGCGGACATTGTATCAGCTTCAGCAGCAGAAGTGTCAACCACCTCTGTGACGGAATCATCCGATGGAGTGGAAGGAATTGTACCAATCTTTTCGTCAGCAGCAGCAGCAGCAGCAGCAGTAGTAGTAGTAGTAGTAGCAGTAGCAGCGTCAACAACAGAAGCAGCTGTGGGAACACTGATCACAGCAGAGCCTTTGGACAGTCGGCTCAGTGCAGGTTTGACACAGTCAACAAGTTGGCGAAGCGCAGTCAACTCGGATTCTTGACTGGAAAAGGCGTTGCCAGAGACTGTCAGCACAGCAACGGCAGTATTAAAGGCTAGTTTAAATGTGTCTCTATCATTGACTGTTGGGAGGTCTATCTTCAACACACACGAACCCAGATTAGTATCACGAGCCGTCCTACAACAAAAAATACAACGTAGCACAAACTGAAAGTTGGGCTGACAATACTGGGTAGAGGGAAGAGAGAACGACCACTTTCTCTTCCGTCCAAACTGGTTGCTGAATCCGAGTAGTTTTGATAGGAGTTTTCTTTGTTTACAGCTATAACTAACAGTCTTACTGGAACAGTTTCAAGGCTCTACTGGAAGCTAAGTAAACTTCGGTGAACTTTCCCAAACTTTCAACGCTGTTGGAGCAAATCCAGTACTGTACTACCAAAAGTGGTAATTCACCAAGTTTCCATAACATCACGAAAAACTCTAAACGCAGTTTTTTCGGCAAAATCAAAATCCTAGGTGAAGTTTTTATCCATTTTTGGCAGCATATTATGTAGCTTACGTATTTTAATTGGTATTTGTTGTAAACTACGCATTTGTATATACGCAGTTTGTGCTTTTCAGGTATTGGAAATAGGTAAGAATATTTTGTAACTAAAAGTGAGATAGCGTACTAACGGAAAGATCAAAATCCTCAGAACTGGAAAAAACTTAGTTTAATAATTGGTCGAAGGCTAGTAAGGCTGTCTTGCCATTTACGTTCCCTGCCACCACTGAGGTGATCTTAAGGTGCCTTCATAGTCGCGAACGCAGGTGTACGCGCGTCGACGCGCGTCTACAAACGTCAATATCATTTTGCGCGCATCAACGCGCGTCGACGTGCGTCGATGCGCGTAAACTGGCACCCTACAAATGGGCGCGTTGACGCGCGTGGACGCTTCCAGTGGTAGCCCTGCACCAGGGCGTGATGTCGCGTTTGGAGGCGTCGACGCGTCCAAATGTAACATGGTAGTGTAGCGCGTTGACGCGCTTCGACGCGCGTCGACGTGCGTCTACGCGCGTAGAGAAACGACTGGGACTATGAAATCACCATTAGTGTAACGCCCTGGTCAATGACGAGAAACAGCTTTATTTAACAACTGAGTGTCACTCAATATGAGTGTCATGGCCCGTGACAAATAATATGAAACTGTCACTCAATATGAGTGACATGGCAGGGAACGTTTAACCGTTGGAAGCCTATGTGTGTGAAATATCGTTAATTTTACTGTGAAATGTTGAAATCTCCGAAGGTGTCACTAGAAACCGTACATAGCCAATCCCGTATTGTTCATTACGTATTGCTTAACTTCACTATGGATAACCATTTACCATCCAACTGTCGTTGGCGATTTCGGATCGTCATCAAGTAGCTTCATTGAAGGCTCCAGTCGATGCCTGGCCAATTCCAGGGTTTTGTCTCTGGCAGCCGGAACTACAAATTGAAACTGAACACAGCGATCAGCGGGAGACTTCAGGCCTGGAAAATAAGTTAGAATGGCCCGGCCACGGCCAACTCCTTTGAAGGACCCGGTATTCAGACGCATCAGCATTACTTTGTCTCTTTGAAAGGAGATGATAGTTTTAAGTGTGGAATCTAAAATACAAACAACATGAACGAAAATTTCAGTTCTAAGTCCTGAAGACTGTCAATTAAACTTTTAACTAAATCTAAATAATTCAGGGTTCAGTACTAGTCCACAAGAATTTAGAGAATCGAAACAGAAACTGTGTCAATTTAGGCCAGGAGTATGTGGAGCTGACAGGTGATATTGCTGTGGCATTCTTAGCTATTTGTTCCTTGCTGGGAAATAAAGAAGAAGCTAACAATAAGCAATCAGACATTGCTTCCCCACTGGTTTCCTGATTTTTTACTGTGTATCAATTCACCGAAAAACTGACGATCTCCAGCAAGCACCAGCTCCCAGCTCACAATTCAATCTGGCTGCACAACTATTACACAGTGTATAACAAAAGCAGAATTATTTCGCTGGCCAAAACACGGTTGCATTTTATATACAGTGAATTAATGTCGCAATTAACTAACGCCTTGCCACCTAAATTAATCACTGCCGTGGCAATAAACGAAATGGGTGTTACTTACGGGCTCATTCTGGTTGAGCCCCCCTGACATATCGACGCAAGCCTCATAATTTGGCGGCATGCTCATCATGGTACTGCTCGGTTTTTGGTAGCTGCGATCGAGAAATTAGTCGCTACTTTTTTCCTTTCTTACAGCCGTCCTATCTCAGCCGTCCTGTCTAGCAACTTAAACGTGTGTCCGAATGGTCATGTATCGTCGACATTAAAAAATTAATGTTATCCTTTACAAAAGTTAAGATACGACACAGCAAGTAAACAGTCTAAGCATTCACCGATGGTGGCATAGTCCATAGGCTCGCTGCCGGTCACCTGGGATTCTTCACTCTTTACAGAGGCGATTTCGGCTTTATCCTTGTCCACGCTACTGGTTCTGTCCGATTGTTCTGCAGTCACAGGGACAGAATCAATTTGCATTTGATTCTTAGCCCACTCATATCGAAACAACGTACAAACTGCCGCAGAAGGACAGCTGATGGATACCCAACGCTTGCCAGACCTTTCAGCACGACGGCTGTCCTCAGAAAACCTAAATCCAAATGACATTACAAAAAATATGGACGTAAATAACCGTTCCAAGCGCAAACATTGGAATGGCAAGTTGTTGGAATATCATTATAGAATTAGCCAGAATGAGATGAGGTCAAAAATCTATGCTATAGAAAAATGCCCGATTTAGTTTACGCATATGAAGATCGATACACAATAATTTATGATAAATACGTCAACAAAATTCAAGAAGAAGCAGATATTTCATCACTTTGACGTAGCGAATACTTGCTTCTTTATGTGTTGAATCTGTTGACGCGTAAGAAAATCAAAGCAATAATGTTACATACCATGAACAGTTCTGATTGTTGTAGTAAACAGACAACGAGATATCACTTGTAACCGGATGCTGAACCAAAGTAGTCATTATGTTGGGAGCCAGTGGAGACTTCTGGGCAAAAATGAATTGATTATTGCACAGGAAAACGTGTCCTTCCAGGTTCTGATTTCGCAAAAATATCGTACACTGATCAGACTGAAAGCCTTCCATCCGATTTGCCTTTTTCTTATCTGAAACAACAATACTTATGAATAGCAACCAATGCTTTACAGGTCTGACTTTTCATACAATCTTGGTGACTTCATGCAATATCAACCAATACAGAACAACAATTACACTCATTCCTGGAGGTCCAAATTTTAACCGATAAAATACCAACTTTTCAAAACTATTTCTTTGTGTTTTTGTTTTCGCGCATTATAAGTTTGAGCTTATTCATCCTATACTCTTTACTCAGACTCCGACACATCAACTTTTGGTGGATGTTTCCAAGTCAAAAGTTGCTCAGCTCACTTAGGGCTTTCATTCTATATCAAATACTTTTGAAAAATTTTATTTTTGACCCAAAATCGCCTAAGTCCCCACCCCACCCCACCAAACAGCACTCTACAGCCACTATGACAAAAAGTTGCTCAGCTCACTTAGGTCTTTCGAGCCTACTATGGACCTCCAGGAAGCGGTTTCCGACTTGACCAATCAAACAGCAAACTGGAACCAGCCCAGCAAAATAGGTATGCCGGACGGCAAAACAAATACCAGGAATGAGCTGGGCGCACCAGAAAACCCCTATAGACAAAGTTTCCAGAGGCCAGGTAAAGCCTACTATGGACCTCCAGGAAGCGGATTCCGACTTGACCCTCCCCACGGCAAAGTAGAATCAGCCCAGCAAGATGGGTGAGTCTGACGGTGAAACTGACTGCGGGAATCGATTCTCCGTGCCAGAAAACCAATGTATGGAAGATTTGAGCTTTCAAGGTTCTTCATCAAGTTCAAGCGAGAAATTTCGATCTTTCATTTTTCGAATTTTAGCCATTTTTGACGGGCCAACTGTGGTCGCTAGGGAAGTGATAGAGAAATGCAACCTGGACCGTTTTAGTTCAATATATGTAATTTCTGAATACAAAAAGATATCAGCTCCAGCTCGCAACATTCGACCTGAGCGACGACCACAAAAATGGTCACATTTCGCTATGAGCCGACTTTGCGGAGCCACAGCGCCGGCGCAAAAAAGTTGTGATTCTTAAATTCTTTAGAGGGTACTACTAGACCCTATAGCCCTTTAGGTTGGCCCATCGCTGCAGTTCACGTATAAGCGGTGAACATTATGTACAATACAACCATCAAATAAGGAGAAAAGAAAGAGGGATAAGAAACCGGAAAAAACATCGCCACCATAACCGGTCCGGGGGGCAACTTTTTAACGTTAGTGATACGGGGCTGAAACTTCCCAGATATGTATATATCCCATGTGCTCTACAATTTGCGCATGAAATCTGCGCAGGATCTGCGCAGGATTTCGCGCAGCTTCTGCGCAGTTTATTTTACACTGTCTCCAGTCACTTTTCACACAATATATTATAGGGGTCGCTGCCGCGACCCCTATGACAACGCTAAAAATTGAATTTCAGAAAGAACATAGCTTATACATATTTTTAGGTACAGGTCAAGTCTTAAAAAATATCCGGGAGAAGTACCAACCTTTTGCTTTCGGTTGTCGCGGCCAAGCTTCACTAAACTTCTCCGTAATCTCTTTTGAAGGAAATTCTACTACAAAATGATGGCAATCTGTAGTAGATGTCCCATCCGACGGTTCCGATCTGGTCCTACAAAACATATATACAGAACTATTGAATCCCTGTAACTTTAAAAATACAGTACCAATAGCTGTAGTAGCCTTCACATCTGCATCATGATCACGGAAAACCTGATGACACCAAAACTTACGTGAACGTGTCTTCCCTGCACTGCATCCATATTTAAAAGCGCCAAAACCAATAAAGCTCTAGATTTATATTTCTAGCTACAACACTTATATAACTGAATAAATTCATGTATTTGCTGAAGTGAAAAATCTCTATTTTCATTTCTAAAATGATAGAACCAACACCGTGCACTGGATACGGTATATATTACCTCCATTCGTTCTAATCTCAAGAACTTTTCGCTGCCGCTGCCCATGTAATAAATACTTTTCCTATTTCTAGCAGTATTGGATAGACAAATTTGGTGACCATTTTCATGGACACTACCACTACCACTACCACTTCCATGTACCATTTCCATGGAAATTAAAATAATCGTATTAAAATTAATAGCATTAATTTCTTTAACGAAACTGCGGTAGTTAAATCCGACTATTTCTAACCAGCCGAATAATAAGAGTTAATCACTTAATTCAGCCATTAAAAATCACTGATTTCTGTAATTAAATAAACGAACTACACAGAAAGGAACCTACCACGATACTTGCATGTCTGACACAAACAGAATATCGTCTGCGGTCAAAATGAGTTTCGAAATGATACACCATTGATTTTTATCGGCAAAGTGAACAGCGAACAAAAAGATCCACTTTTCTGCCGCCTTCCACTCAACCAAAAATCCCTTGCCTTTTACCCAAGATGGATTCGATCGAAACGAAGGTTTATTTCCAGTATAGAACTGCAGATCGTTAGCAACAAATATTTTACCAGTGGCAGTGCGGTCTAAGATAACAAACAAATTAAGAATTTATACAATGAATAAAAATAATGTGAATCAATATTAAAACGTTTGAAAAAAGGCAGAAAAACTGAAGCGTTGCATTATAGTCTAGCAAACTTAAAAAACTGGACCAAAAGAGTAAGCTTTTTGGAGATTTTATTATTCAAGTTAAGTATGACAATGTATATGTTATGTCGAATATGTCAAATTGCCGATTATTCATAATCGGGAATCATTTTGCCGATTAGTCATAACCGGCAAGCAAGGGCTTGTTGCCGAATATTTAAATTACTACATTTAGGAATATTTCCTTGATGTTACTGTCAAAACATACAAAACATGAAGAACATTGTAAAGCAATGTAGATTCGTACGGGCACGCTTACCAATGTGTAATAAAACTTACGAATTCTAAAGAAAATACTACCAAACTTTACTAGCTAATCGCTGCTAAATTCATTTTACTTGTTTATTCGAATGGAATTGCGGCAATCTTACTTTGCTCGTGCTCAATATCTTACAGCAACAAAAGGAAGAAATGTACCGGTTTTAAATAAAGAACAACATATATTCGAATTTGGTTGAAGAATTGAAGGCTATTGAAGGCTCAAAGAAACCGTCACGGCGGCACTTTTGAAGTTTGTTTAAATTAGCTTACCATACGCTTACGCATGCGTGGAGATCCAAAGCTGCAATTTTGTATTCTTGTGTATAACGATGAGACGCGAAATGTACCACAATGGCATGACTTGATTCAGCTCGCAGCTTTCGCTAGCCTTGATTCAGCCCTCCAAGTGTTCAGACTACCTATTTTGGGGGTTTAAAGAGATATAACTTTCACAGACAGCATTTTTGAGCGGTGAACCAATTTACTGGATTTACTTTAGTGGGGGGCGTCCCCCCACTTTACGGATCCCCTCCCACTCCTCGCCCCCACCCCTACTTTTTTGGGCTCCCCCCTCTGACCCCAAAGGTGCCTAGAAATTGCCAAATGTTTAGGAGTTTTGGTCAAAATTTTCAAAACAATTTCTACTTCGCCGGCATTTTGTGGTCAAAAATCGTCTATTTTGGTACTCAAACTTAACCTTTGAGCACTTACTAGCTTGGTTATAGCAGTTTTACGGCATTTTTAGCATTTTTGGCCGCTTTCAAATGAGCCCAAGTTTGTAGCGATCGGAGCAACTTTTATTTTTCGGAAATGGGCTTGTTGAAACAACGAGCCGCCCCAAATCCACTTAATTTATGCATATTCGTGTTCTTCCGAACGAGACCTTTAATTTGATACCAAACTTGACTACTTTTCGCTTATTATTTCTTTTCCTAGTTTTTAAAATTTATGAAATTTTAAAATTTTAATTTTAGAAATTTCAGATTTCTGAGCTTTCAGAAAATATATATGTTATGCCGAATATTTAAAATTGCCGCTTACTCATAATCGGCAAGCATTTTGCCAATTGTTCATAATCGGCACGTCTTTTGCCGATTGTCATAATCTGCAAAATTGCTTGTCGAATATTTAAAATTCCATTAATGCTACTTCCAAAATATACAAAAATGAATGGAATTTATTAAAATTAATTAATGCATTCACTTTTATCGTATTATTTCAAAGTTAGCAGTTTAACGAAATTTTCTAAAACTGTTTTGACTTTGGTTAGTACAGGTTTTGGATGGGTGGCAGGTACTAAAAAACAATACTCCACTGCGAACACAACCACATCTTGCGGTCTTGCAATCTGCAGAACAGTAGCACTTGGTCCTTCCCTGTCCTCCAGTTGCAGAGAAACACTCCAAGGGGGAACCTCTCGAGGGATAAAAATTTATGAAACACAAGTTCCAGATCGACTCTGCTGTACAAAGTGTGAGGATTGCAACTAATTCGATACATTTCTTTTTCAGCTCCTAGAATAACGCCCATTGTGTTTCGCCTGTCTGTTCTGTCCCAGTCAACGTCTGATACTTTGATTGTGATATTCACCTCAAATGGAACTAACTGAACGGTGGACAAGGACAATCAACAACTCTTTGGCCCGCCAGGTGCCGAGGTGCCGTACGGAACACATTAGACATCTAACCAGTATACGTACTTTTGTCTATATAGATATATACCTATAGTTAATCTATAATCTGAGTTCTATGACTGAATCTTATAGTCTGAGAGTTTGACTGGCCGCTCTCGCTTCAGTTTCTCCTTGGGTTCCTTTCCCCCTCCCTCCTTCTTCGCTTCTCTTGACTCCTGGCTCCCCTCTTTCCCTTATTTTGCTATCTCCCTGAAAGTGACGCAAACTGGGTTGGTGATCTTTCGTTGAGGAGGATAATTAAAAATTAGTCCAGATTTTGTTTTGATGATCTTTCATTTGACATTTAGCTTGGCATTTAGTGTGACACATCAAAAGGGGCCGCTCGCGTATAAAAGGCGAAACGTTCTCCCCTCCAGTCAGTCTTTGACTCAAGCCGACTCTTGCGTTGACTTAGGCTTGCTGAGCCTACTTCTGAGTATATCTCTGGTACTGCTTCGTTAAGACTGCTACTGTATCTGTTTTTATATCATTGTATTTGCTGTATTAACTGGCTATCTGTCTGTGACTTGAATAAACCTAGGATCAGTGTCAATAGTGGGCTTAAGCCAAGAGGCTCATAACTAGAACTATTAGAATTGGACTGGAGTCACTTTCGGCTCCTCAGCAGCGCCAGACTCATCTGTGATAATTGCTATCAGTTTTAACCATCTCTGCGTTGCGTGTATATTTACTACCGACCCGAGCCATTTCTTTCAGTTGCTGAAGGTAAATCGGCATCGATCATAATCCGGGTTTTGATTTTCCTGGCCTTTATCAGCTGCCTTCCTTGCTTTTTCCCTATCTACTATGACACAACAGATGTGGCACAGTTGTGGCATAAAGTGCACTCTTTGCACAAAGAAATATAAACTTTCACTAGTACAGTATAGCTCAAAACAAAGTTAATTTTTTGCGAAGTTCGCAAACTCCGCGAACTTCGCAAAGCTAGCGACATTTCGCTAAATTTAGAGAAGTTCGCAAAAAAATTTCGCAAAGTTCCTTCAAACTTCGCTAAAATCTTCGCGAACTTCGCTAAAATCTTGGCGAACTTCGCGAAATTATGCGAAGTTCGCAACAATTTAGCGAACTACAAATTCAAATTACTTCAAATTTAGCGAAATATCGCTATCCTCGCGAAGTTCGCGGAGTTTGCGAACTTCGCAAAAAATTAACTTTGTTTTGAGCTATACTGTAGTTCCATTGATATGTTGGCATACTTTTAGTTGGATTGAGCGTAAGTTTTTTCTCGCTGCCATGACCGATTTGCGCATGGGCTTCCGATAAAAAGTCAAAAGTGTCTTCTAGAGGTACGAAATATTTAAATTTCGTTAGAACTGGATGCCCTTTTTTAATCATTTTACTAACACCGCCAATCACCAAAAGTTCGTAACTGCCCAGAAGATTAAAATCCGCAACTGTTCGACTTTGCTTGCCATTTAAAGCCTTCAATTCTTAAACCAAATATGGATAATCGGCAATTTTACATGATCATATATATACATTGTCATACTTAGCTTGAATAATAAACTCTCCACGAAATTCACTCTGAGTCCAGTTTAAGTTTGCTAGACTTACAGTCTATAATGTCTGCAAAACAGCAAATTTCTCTAAATTCAGAATTTGGACTTCCCGAGATTTTAGCAAGTCCATTAGTCAACCTTATTCTACCGACCAAGATATCGAATTTCCACCAACGAAAATGCCACGGTATCTTCTGGCCTCCGAAAAATTTATTAACTATGATCAACAGTGCTGATCAATAGTCAATAAAAACAGACAAATATAAGGAGAGTATTATGAAACTTACTTGCGAATGGCATGTCGGCCTTGCATTTTGTGCAGGATTCTGACGATGAATCATTCACTTTATCACATCTAAACATCCGACTCAATACTAAGACACAACCAAAACGAATAGTTAACTTTTGAGCAGAGCTAAAATTCCATAATGACAGTTGAAAGCTTGCTTACACTCTCCTCACTAATTTCTGTTCAACATAGGATACGAAAATTCAATAAAGGAAGGTGATGCAGCAACTTTCATAAATCCTCACAGAATTTCGAAAGCACTGTGGTCAGTCAGCACAGCTTTTGAAGCCTTTCGGCATTCAGAGCCACAAGTTAATTAGTTTTTCCAAAAGGAGAATAAAACGTACTTTATGCAATGAAGACACAGCTCCTCATCATCTGAATAGCCAGCTGTAGTTTCTAAAATGAGATAGAGGTAGGAAGATAAAATGTTCATTACTAAAGTAGGCTTCAATTTCAATAGCATAATACTGCAACCGCCACCTCATAACGTGCAAACAACAAATCAATAGGTCTGGCTGTTTGCTGCAGACCCAGACTTCGGTTCCTCCCAGAATCGCCCCAATTAAGCTAAAAATTGTTCAATTTTAGCACTGCAGCAAAAATAACTGTTTTTGAGCATTTCAGAAAATCTCCCTACTCTCAGAAATCCCCCAGGGGCCCGTTGCATAAAAGTTATTACTAATAAATTATTACCGTATTATGCCAAACAGTGGCCCACCCAATAAAACGCCCATGGGCGTTTTTTCGGGGGGTGGGCGCTTTTTTGGATTTCTCAATGCTCACTTTCATGACTTAGAAATCTAAAAGTTTGTGAATAAAGTTGTCACTGTATAAGCTATTGTAAGGCTTATAATCAATCTTCGGTTGTTTAGATAGACATATTATGAGCAACTGACACGTGCCGAGCAGCTTGTCCGTAGAAATTTATCGAATTTATCGAAAATTGGCAAAGCTGTAATTATAAGACGGTTTCCAAAATATAGCCCATGGGCGTTTTTTCGGGGGGTGGGCGCTTTTTTGGATTACAAAAATCAAATCCGAAATTGCCGATTCCGAAAAAACGCCCATGGGCCACTGTTTGGCATAATACGGTAGTGATTAGTTGATTAGTGTAGCAGTATTAATGAAAACAACTGAAATTATAGACGAATTACAGGGATGTGCTATATGTCGTTTTGTAGCTTTTGAGATGCTCTAGCGAACACAATATTCAAAATTGATGTGCAATTAAAATTCCGGCTGTGACAGAGGCGAAATCTTAAAAATTCACGTTTTCCTTGATAATATCGACCATTATGTCTGAGTATGCGAAGACTATTGAAAATCTTCGTTATTTTTAAATCAGCTAGTTCATTACCTACAAAATAATGCCCAAAACCTTCAAAGTATGTCGCTTCTATCAATAGTTTTGCTCATTAATACTGATACACTAATCAACTAATCACTAATAATTTATTAGTAATAACTTTTATACAACGGGCCCCAGAATTTTGTTGCTATAAAAAGCCAGTAGGTTAAAATAAACTCGTTTTGATAGCACACCAATCCCACGCCTCTCTTAAGTTCTAACAAAACTAATTACTAGCCTAGCTAATATTTAACTTAATCACTTCAGTGTTACGTATTTTCTCAACGTGAGACCTTCTACAAGAAATAAATCTCACGTTAAGCTGTACGTAGTCTAGCTAACTCCGCATTAATAATTTGAATTTCTCAAATTGCTCTTTAATCGTGTCACCATAGCTTGCCTCTGCCAAATTGCAAGACTAGCACTAGCACAACATCATGAGACAGTAAATACGACGCACCAGGAATGGTTTCAATTTTTACAAGGGCATCCCGTTTCGGAGTCTTGCCGAGCGAAGGACAGATAGCTGAATCATTTCTAAACTCTTTCAGCCATGCTAAAACTCTGATGGCGGACATTTCACACAGGAACACATCGCGCCCCGTAGGAACTTCTATTAAAATCTGGGACATGTCATCGACAAAAACCTGGTTTCCATCCTTTACGCTGACTTTCATCCTAAACATTTCAATAGTGACGTTGCAGTCACTGAAACAGAAATTGAAACTAGGTTTCAGTTTGTACATGTTTCAGCATCAGTCAGTAAAACTGAAACTTAAACTGAAACTATTTTAAGAAGACACCTGAAACTGAAACCACTATCAGTGGCCGCACTGAAACTGAGCAAATTTGGGTAAAACCCCTGGGGTTTTTACTGGGGGGAGGGGTGGGAGGGCGACCCCCCCCTCTTTTTTGGGCTTCCCCCCTCACCCTAAGGTGCACAGAAATAGCCAAATTTTTAGGATTTTGGGTCAAATTTTCCAAACATTTTCCGGTTTCGCCGGAAGTTTTTGGTCAAAAATCGTCTATTTTGGTCAAAAACTTAATTATTTTTGAGCACTTTTAAGCTTAGTTATAGCAGTACATCTAGAAAACAGGCTTTTTATACTGTATTTTTGGCATTTTTAGCTCATTTATTCCCTCACCACTTTTGGACCTCCCCCCACCAGTGGGGGGGGGCGTCCCCACTTCTTCCCCCCCCCACTTATTTTTGCCTAAAAAACCCCAGAACCCTGAAACTCGGATTGAAACTAGCTTCAGTCTTTCCTTAAAACTTGAAATTTTAAAGGTATTGAGAGTCGATTCTGTTAACACATTGCTGCAGGGGAGGCTCAATACGTACGTAATCATCAAATTGAGCTTTTTATGTCAACACAAAAAGCTGACAACCGTTCTTTTAAAGTGAACTGAAGCTGAAATTCCGACTGAAACTAAAACAGAAACTGAAACTATTTTGGTCCCCCGACCGAAACTTAAGTATTTCGGTTCGGACCACCACCTACTAAAACTGAAACTGAAACTAAAATCAGCTACTGAAAAACACTACATTTCAAAGTCACTGTACAAATAGGTTCAAAAAGTGTTAATTAAATAGTCAATTATTTAATTAATTGGTCAAAAATAAGCAAAATCAAAAACCAAATCTATTAACAAATTAACAAAAACTTCCTATAGGGTATGAAGTAAAATCAATTAATTAATCCTAAAATTAATCTGAGCGTTGAGGTATAAATCTAAGAGAGTTAAAAATTCTCAAGATGGAAAGGCTTTGATTGCAATTTAGTGCTTACAGTTCATATAAACACATTTTCTCACAGATTACACAGACTCTCTTAGAAGTCTGTAGCAACGAGTGTTTTGCATCTACCCTCGAGCAATTGTTCAAAATGTATTCGACCCCATTTCCACAAGAAATTACCTATGTACCAAGCAGTAAACATCCCGGGATTCGTAAGCATACCTATGCGCAACGTTTGTAGTCAAATTTTAGTAAGGAAAAGGCCATTTTTAACGTTTAGCCCAAACGTCTAACAACTGTACAACCGTAGCTAAACAATCCTAAGTCTTACCAGCGACATAATTTTGGAGTCAGTTTTGCCAGGTCAAATGTATCTTTGCCTTCCACGGACACGAATATGGATCGAATAGACATCCATGAATCTGGAATCCGCACGTCTGGAATATCGAAGCTTAAACGAATTCCAGAATTGGCGAAAATCTCCATAATAAATCTGCCATAAGCCTTAACAGAATATCCTTCGCCGGGCCGAACCTGTGTCCAAATTTCCAGTAATTTGCATTTCTGTAGTTCCAATACAGTCACCCTTCCAGAAGCATCTGAAAAATCCACATAAGTTTAGTCTAAAACTCTGGGCATATTGTACTGGCAGGAAGCACAGAGACCTTATCCCCAAAAAAATGGTGACCTGTCTGGTACCAAATTTTAAAGTGAAAAAATCGATACCCACTCCCTCCCCAAAAAGGGGATGCTCCCTTTTCTTGGTGCATTGCATACACAAAATCGCTCAGAAAGCCAATTTTCAAACATTTTCCGGGTTTACCGTAAATTTGTACTCGATTTTCGCCTTTTCAAAGGTTCAAACACTAATAGTGGGATTGGAGACGGTAGTTTTGGGGGTGTTGCCGGCGACCCTGGTAACGTGTTGCATTGCATCCTGGCGCCACATGGACAAATAATCCTTACGGCCCCCCCCCGCCCTGGACTGCTGGTTATCTGTAAACACTGCTATATCGATGGCTGTTGTTGTTTAGGATTTGCCTTGGAGGGAACAGAATCTTAGAATCCCTTGCCCCTGCTAAATAATTGCAGAAACTAATAACTCCACAAAAACTGCAAAACTACTAACCAATCATAAATTTACAAGTAGGAAAAATGCTCCTTGCAGTCGCATGTAAAATGCAATATGAGCTATGAGGGTCAACATTTAAATGTGTCAAGGACAAGATTTAAAACGTCTAATATGAGCCAGCATCTAAATCGGTAAAGGACAAGATGTAACTGGCTAATATGAGCCGCTACGTTTCTCTTGGGCTCATATTGACGTTCGCTGCCGTGGTTTCAACGGCTTAACA
>JASAND010000291.1:0-11176 GCA_030248195.1 Trissonchulus latispiculum | reverse complement strand
TGTACTTCGTTCAGTTACGTATTGTACTCGGGAGCGGGAATTAAGAGCTAATATTTACATTTTTGAAATCTCCAGGCCAAGAGCTTTCGAATGATACACCAAAAACTTGCCCGGAAAAAATGACTTTGAAAAATCATTTCTCCTTACGGGTTTGAAAGTGAGTTTTTTCTCTATATTCTAGCATGATTTTTTCCATTTTCTTATTTTAACTCGATTTTTTCAAACATTGCCGGAAAAATTTTTCTATACTATTTTTTTTTGATTATCTAGGCAATGGCACTTGGCAAGTTTATGTTTTTTTTAATTTCGATCTGGTTCGATTTTTACAGTCAAAAATGGAAAAATAGCGTTTTTGGACACCTTCAAGCTGAAAAATTTCTAAGTCCGAAAATTTGAAAAATAGTCTAAAAACGGGCAAAAACAGCGTTTTTCGGCATAAATTAGTACCCATATATAATCTAAATCGGGTCACTGACACGATGGGCATGTCACAGAAACCGACGGATGTGACCTCTGACTACAGCGCCCACCCACAGTGGCTCCGGGTGTGGCGCAAAATGAGAAGAGTCTTCAAAAGTGGTCATGTTTGGTATCAAATGAAAGCCCTTGGCGAGGCGATCAAAACGTGTTTGATAATTATTTTTTTTTTGGTGGCTCCACATCGTCCTGTGGGCGGAGTTGCCCCACCCACAGTGGGTCAGCTGTGGCTCAAAAATGAAAGTCTTCAAAAGTGGTCATGTTTGGTATCAAATGAAAGCCCTTGGCGAGGCGATCAACTTTTGTCATTATGCCACACCCGAAAAGTGGCTCCATCGTCCTGTGGGCGGATGCCCCACCCACAGTGGGTCAGCTGTCGGCTCAAAATGAAAGTCTTCAAAAGTGGTCATGTTTGGTATCAAATAGAAAGCCCTTGGCGAGGCGATCCGGCATTGTATCTATGCCACACCCGAAAAGTGGCTCCATCGTCCTGTGGGCGGGTGCCCCACCCACGGTGGGTCCGGTGTGGGTCAAAAATGAAAGTCTTCAAAAGTGAGTCATGTTTGGTATCAAATGAAAGCCCTTGGCAAGGCGATCAACTTTTTGTCATTATGCCACACCCGAAAAGTGGCTCCATCGTCCTGTGGGCGGGTGCCCACCCACAGTGGGTCAGCTGTAGGCTCAAAAATGAAAGTCTTCAAAAGTGGTCATGTTTGGTATCAAATGAAAGCCGCAAAGCGGCAGTCAACTTTTGTCATTATGCCACACCCGAAAAGTGTCTCCATCGTCCTGTGAAGCAGGTCACCACCCACGGTGAAATTGTTCCGCTATGCAGTGTGGTCAAAAAGCCAAGTCTTCAAAAGTGGTCATGTTTGGTATCAAATGAAAGCCCTTGGCGGAGGCGATCAACTTTTGTCATTATGCCACACCCGAAAAGTGGCTCCATCGGTCTGTGGGCGGGTGCCCCACCCACAGTGGGTCCGGTGTGTGTCAAAAAATGAAAGTCTTCAAAATTGGTCATGTTTGGTATCAAATGAAAGCCCTTGGCAAAGTGATCCGGTTTTGTCATTATGTATGCCAGAAAGTGAGCATCCTCAGGGTGTCACTGGGTGCATCTTTACAGTGGGTCAGGTGTGAGTTAAAAATGAAAGTCTTCAAAGTGGTCATGTTTGGTATCCAAATGCAGCCATGGCCAGACGATCAACTTTGTCATTATGCCACCCACAAAAAGTGCCCTCACGGACTATGGGCGGGTGCCCCACCCACAGTGGGGTCTATGTCTGAGTCAAAATGGCGTCTTCAAAAAGTGGTCAGGTTTGGTATCAAATGAAAGCCCTTGTAGAAACGATCAACACAAAACATGTTATACCCCACAAAAGTGCGCTCACGGACCTGTGGGGCAGGTTGCCCCACCACAAGTGGGTCCGGTGTGGGTCCAAAAATGAAAATTCTTCAAAAGTGGTCAAGTTTGGTAACAAATGAAAGCCCTTGGCGAGAGCAAGTCAACTTTTGTCATTATACCACCTCAAAATTTCTGTTTACAAGTCTGTCGGCGGGTACCCCCGCCACATTAAGATTCAGGTGTGGTCCAAAAATGAAAAGTCTTCAAAAGTGGTCAAGGTTGGTATCAAATGAAAGCCGCTTAATAAAGTGATCAACTTTTGTCATTATGCCACCCACTAAAAGTGGCTATCACGGACCTGTTTGGGCGGGTGCCCCGCCACAGTCGGATCCGGTGTGAGATCAAAGGTCCCAAGTCTTCAAAAGTGGTCAAGTTTGGTATCAAATGAAAAGCCCTTGGCAAGGCGATCAACTTTGTCATTCTTACTCTTTTCAAAAAGTGGCCCCGCAGAGTCTGCAGGCGGGGTGCCCCTTCACAGTAAGAGATTGAATATGAGTCAAAATGAAGAGAATCTTCAAAAGTGAGTCAGAGTTTGGTATCAAAAGTAAGCCCTTGGCAAGGCGATCAACTTTTGTCATTAATACTACCCTAAAAAAGTGCCTCCACGGACATAATGAGCAGGTGTACCACCAAGTGGTCAGAATTGTGGATCAAAAATGAAAATCTTCAAGAGTGGTCAAGTTTGGTATTAGGTGTAAGCCTTGGCGAGTTAATCAACTTTTGTCGTGTATTTAACCCCCCCGAAGTGGCTCCATCGTCACCAGCTTGGGCGTTGCCCCACCCACAGTGGGTCCGGTCATCAGGTCAAAAATGGAATCGTATAAGTGGTCCAGATTTGGGTATCCAGAATGAAAGCCCTTGGCAAGGCGATCAACTTTTATTATTCCTTATTTTCCACGAAAAGTGGTTATCGGCTACTCACGGAGAAGGTGCAATTAATGTGTTATAAACGTGTAAGTTCAAAAACGAAAAATTGTCAACCTCAAAATGAATGCGGCCAAGGTGTTTCATTATATCTTTGTGAATGAATGTAGGCAAAAATTATTTCAATTATATATAGCTGGGTGGAGGTAACAATGGAGTTTCTTCGGGCTTGCTATATCAAGGACAAAGAACCCACCCATTATGGATGGTATCACACTCTGATACAATACCAAAATGAAATGATTCTGGTAAGGAAAAAATGCTCCTTGCAGTCGCATAGAAAAATTAAATATGATATGATGGTAACATTTGACGTATCGATAAAGATGAAGACTTAAAATGTTTAATATGAGGCCAGCATCTAAATATGTAGAGGACAAGATGTAAACGGCTCAACATGAGCCGCTACGTTTCTCTTGGGCTCATATTATTGACCTAAATGAAATGGCTAATATATTTTGTAGATACAAAGGCTTTCTTCAGATAGTCCAAAGGTTAGGATGGTTTGCATATGCAAGGATGGTAAGGCTGGATGTAGTCTCCACTAGATAAGTATATATCGTCTGTAGTTCTAATTTTTATTTCCTTATTCAGGTTTATATTGATTGCTTTTGTTAATAATTTATATACATGTACATACGTATAGTGAGATCTGAAGCAGCGTCGTAAAACAAACACATTTTTTGAAGTGAAGTTGAAAAATCTGGCAATTCTGATTTTTGCCCAATCGCCAGTATCTAATATTCAGTCTTTGCTGCTTAGGATTTAATAATGTCTGTTTCAGAGGACACGTACTCACAGGCGTAAACAAAGTAGAGCACATATAGCCCAAGAGAAACGTAGCGGCTCATGTTAGACGTTTACATCTTGTCCTCTACATATTTAGATGCTGGCTCATATTAAACATTTTAAGTCTTGTCCTTGACACGCTTAAATGTTGGCCATCATAGCTCATATTAACTTTTTCATGCGACTGCAAGGAGCATTTTTCCTACTTGTAGTATATTATGACGTTAAATGGAGTGATTGTTTAGTAAGAAAACTGATGTTGTTTAACTAAACAATGAACAGTGTAAATATTGTTACCTTATGTTACATAATATGTCCATAAGTTATGAACTCTAACTTTCAAACGATGTTAATCCCTCCTATTTTCTTCTTTTGTTACCCGACAACCTAAAGCCACTATTTTGTCTTACGTATATATGTATATATACTTGATGAGGTTTATTTTTAAGGTGCATAAGTGATAGACACCAAGAAAAAATAAGATGCGTGGTGGGTGGTATGTATCCCTGTTTATGACGTTTACTATCATCATTTGACAAGATCATGCGCGTCGTGAAACGTTCAGAATCAGAGAGAACTTCATGTTATACAGAGTAGGTACGCATTGGCGTTGACACAAGCAGTTTCGGGAGGAAGGAATGCTAAAAGTTGTGGGGGGAGAGGAGTCGAGTGCGATTCAACCCTCAGAAGAATACAAAATTTGTATTTTGAGAAGTTTTTGAATTTTACACAAAAACATTTTTTCCAGAAATAAAAAAAAATAGCCCACAGCTGCTGTCCTCGATGGGCTACGTTGATGTCTAAAGGAACTGAACTATAAAAGCTGGTACAACAAATCCACGGAGAGCTTCTAGAGCTCACAGAACAAATCAGAGAAAGTGATTTACTTCATAGAACGAAGATGAAGAGCTTAGAACTGTGGAATGGTTGAACTTCCAAAAACTATCGTCTTTATCTTCTTTACTTTGGCTGGTTTCGCCGACTATGCTTTCTAAACTTTTACAATGATCTCACTTGCAAGTACATTGACTTTACAAATCTTCTTTATGACAGGAGGCCTATTGTGCTGAATTGCTATTTTAGCTTTTATGTAAATATAGCTATAGATTCAAGTTATTGTGTTCATTGCATAGTGTCCGTAATTGGTGCCGTATTAATAGAACAGTAGAAATAAAAGACGAGATCTGTTTGTTAGACTGGCTATTTACACATACCTTTCTACAACAAGTAGTGCACATTTCCCACGACCGGTAACTTGGAGGCAGGTGTTTCCACCGGTCAAGTGGTCATTTCTTAGTCTAAGTCGACATCCTCAGCAGGTCGCATCTAATTATAGAAGACGATTTAGATTGAACACAGTTTAAATTACCTACCAAGTGCAATGACCCACATGTGAAGTTTGGATACGACTGTAACTTAGATTTGTATAAAGTATACACAGCTGTAATTGTATGCTACCACATCTTTGGATTAAGTGCATGTATAAAGGACCGATTCCTAAATGATGGAACTATGTAGCACGTCATTCCGATCTGCACAAATCAGATTATCATAAAATGCAGAGTAGTAAAATCTTTCACATTCAAGATTACATAAGAACCTGTTCCGAATGAAAGATTCCCTCTGGTGTTGCGGCCCGGTTAGTAGTGATGATTATACATAGGCAATGAACCTGGCTCTAGCCTGCACAGACTTTGAGCTCATTGCGCTGGGGGTCAAACTATTAATTTTTCACGATATACTTATATCTGCTGACGACGTTGCTTGCAAAACTCTGTTTCTTACACACATCTCTGAAGCTATGTGCTTTGTCGAAAAGCTTAGCGAACTTCAACCCAATTCTCCAAAAGGTCTTGCGTAACTTTTCAGAAAATTTCAGTTTTATTTTTGGTTGTATATACTTAATTAACACGTTAACACCGTAGCAGCCGGCGACCGGTGCCTGACGGTTGATCACCATAGGTTAACGCCAGGGGGGTCCAAGCCCCCCCAACCCGGACAAGGTACATTTTGTTGCAAATTTTCAAATTTTAATAAAATTAGCTAATTTAATTTTTGAGGTACAAGCACCCCTGAAAATTTCAGTTCAAAGTACAAGCCCTCTCAAAATTTTCTAGGGACAAGTCCCTCCAGGATCCGACCCTATGTTAATGTATGTTGATCACCATTTGGCTGTGAACCTTTGGAAACAGCTATCTATCACTAATTTTCTTTTTTTTTCATAGTTCTGTTGGTTACCGTTTCAAATATGGGAAACAATTTGATCACTAATTAACAAAAACACTTCTACAAAACTTACGACAGCTAGAGTGTGAACAGACATACATAACCCTTCCTCTAACAACTCGATCTATCTAACCAACTGAATGAAAGTCCTTGAATGGAATAAGTTTTACTGAACTTATCTTGTACCAAAACATTGCAGCAAAAAACAACGGGTAAAGACGCTACAGTAGTAAAACACGATCAACAGTAAATAAACACTCAGCAGCTATCCAACCATAATATTACACGTAGCTTATGTGCCCTGAGTTTCATTGCAGCACTAAAAACATAAAAAAGAGGAGGAAACCTTATCCAATAAACAAATCCACTCAAACCAAATGTTTTGCCAGGGTGAATGAACTGATTTAAGGGGGGGGGGTCGCCGGGTATCAAATTTTATAGTCACCGATTTCGCTCATTTTCGGGTGTAATATACCCCCATATGTGTCCAAAAACAAGACACATTTTTAGAGTCCAGGGTCAATCCAGTTAAGAGATATTGCAGTTCAAATCCCTACAATTTAGTATTTACGCCACTATGCCTCGCTAAGGGTTTCGAAGACGTGTACACATGGGATGACAAAAGACTACGGTATGGTCAATACATCAAATTGAAGCCACGATCTTGAGCTATTTATTGCTGTGCAAATGACAATGATACGTCAAGCAACGTGCGAGAAACGGCGTTTGAACCATTTGATCAAGCTCCTTCCGACTGTTATTTACTTCAAACTTTAATGCGGCTTAACTTTCTCATACTGCTTTGTAGAGACTTGGTGCAAGAAGATAAAATGTTCAGGACATCGAGAGCTTCAATTTGATATAAAATTTGGCTGTATTTGAAAAATTTGAAAATTTGGGATTTTTTGACTCTAGGCCTCCGTCATCGGACTAAGGCATGCATCCACAGTTAAACACCAGCAATTGCAGTTAAATTTAGCGCACATCTTCCTTTCATATGTGCAAACTGGCACACCGAATTTGGTTGGAATAGCTCGGCTTTCACCCGACTTATGGACCATTATTTCCAAAAAATTGAGAAAATGACGTATTTTGAGGCAAAACGCCAAACGCGGTAACCAAAAGTATGAACTATCCACAAGTAGCAGCATGGATTTTGCGTATGGAAATCGAACCTCTATTTGTGTACTGTGTTAATATCTATACGCGAAATCTGTGCAGTAAACGGTTAGTTCAGGCCACGACGAAACATTTCTTTGGTGGCGCTTTTGTAAGTCAAATTTGTGCAAAAACCGGCTTCACCCAACTTTGAAAATTTTTAGAAAATCGCTGAGCTAACACAAAAATACCTCATATAGATATTAACACGCTACCTAGTCCAGGTTAACATTTTGCCCAGCTATAGCTCGTTTACTCTTGCACAGCGCTCAAACTTTTGGTTACCGCGAAATTTTCCTAACTTTTTCATTTTCCTATGTTTAACACATGTCGGAGCCACTTTTGGAGAACTATTGTGAATGATAGGGAAAGTTTTGCAACAAACGCAACTGTCTTGTTTTGGGGACCCATGGGGACTACAAAATATGTGAAAATGAGAAAAATCGGAGATGGTCGAAAATTCGCGACCCCCCCCCCTTAAGGTGGTGGTATCCTTTTGTGCAGTGCTTTTGTGGTGATTTTTAAAATGCTAACTTTCGCAACGTTGGGAGCTGGAAAGCAGTTTATATATAATTTTAAAGCGTATAATCAGGGTGAATTAATAGATTTAAGTACATAGATCATGCAATACAAAAAGTTCAATAATTTAAAAATGAGGTCGTCACAAAAGATTTTTGCCAAACAACAGAGAATTCTCTACAAGAACCTACATATAAATACTGAAACAAGAAAGCCTTGTGTCATGGAAATCTTCGAGGGATCAGCGACTGACAAATTTTCGTACGAAATAATACAGGCTGAGTGGGAACCACAGGTTGACCACTACAAAACGATTGCAAAAACAGACAATCAGCAATTTTAAAACAAACATCAACCTTATAACCTTAACATCAAGCACATAACAGTAAATCATCCTGAATCAAATCAAAGCTTACAACAGTCAAAAGCACAAAAGCACGTTTTGCACAGTTTGATTGTACACAATAGTTCAGATAGAAAATCAGGATTAGGATGCAAAGCGTTCCCAGATTACATTCAGTCTGGTGTTGCTATGATGGCGATTGTTGGCAAAAAGCAGTTCCAGCGCAAGTTTGGCGCCCATCTCGGTGTCCAGCGGAAGGGAATTGAAACAGTCGGGAATTGCCAGCGGACCAACACGTTCCAGTTCTCTGACAACGTGCGAAGCTTGCTGCAGAAAGCGATACATATTGCCAACTAGGATGATTCCCAGCTGCTGTCTTGATAACGCGGCTGTCATATGCTGAGGACTGTTCAAAAGCCCAGCAGAGTCCAGGGGACAACAGATCATATCATCATAGCTGGAGTTAACCAAACAGAGTAGGGTCAGGGTATACGTACGGGACTGGGCTAATCGGACCACCGAAATTTCGACAAACCCGCCAACGTCTGTCAAAATGCTATCCCCGGGAAACATCTCCGCTACTAGCAGTTTCAGATGCTCTACCTGTTTTGGATTTTCTGACAGGATGCCCAACAGGAACTGGCCATAACCCTGATTTTGATAGGGATGAACGACAGGTTTCACCAATTTAATAATCTTCATACAAGCCAACAGTTCTTCAACATTAATAGAAGAAATGTCAACGTAGACAGTCTGACCAGGAATGTGAACGATACCAGTATTGGAGAACTGAAACAATTCTTCCAGGAATTTACTCTTTTCTTTCAGAAACTGCAAACGATTTACCGCCGTATGTGGTTCCCTGCTGATGATACAGTGCGGCAGAGAGCACATCTGTGAGATGAGAGCAGCCGTTTGCGGATTGCATCGGTAGCTAGTGGACAGCTGCAGTAGCTGTCTGTCAACATAAGGCACCCCTTTAGCCATTACACAAGCTTTGCCAAAGGCAAGCGCTGACACGTCACCATAGCATGCCCGGAGATACTGGTCATCAGGATCTAAAAGTAGTTCACTTTGAGTTTGGTCGCCGAACAAAACACAGCGTTTAGTACGCATAGCAACGCTGACAAACTGGAAGAATGGCAATTGTGAGCCTTCGTCAATCAAAAGCCAATCAGCTCGGAAGTCGTCAACAGTTAGACGATCCCAGAAAACAGAAGCCAGATCGGCAGTAGCCAGTACAATCCGTTTCTGGGCCAGCATCTGTTTCAAGCTCAAGCCAACTGTCCGCTCCTTATCAGGAGTAGGCACTGTAGCAAACTCTACCTGATCACCAAGCCATTTAGACTTTTTTGATTCAAAGTTGGCCCGACCGGTCAAGATGATCCAATCCGACTTTTTCAAAAGACGTTGACTAGGGGGACCACAGCAGCAGAAGTTAGCTATCTTCTCAGCAATGATATCAATGGCAAAGTCTGTAGCGGCAAGTATGATGATAACGTCGCTGGTGGCAGACTGACCTGCAACAACAAAACGAACATGTAAACTCTGGTTGAATTGCAGGCAATAGTTGCAGATTGTTGATCAGGAGATGCTGCTATACGATGATAACCTTGTTCTACTTATACTAAAGCATTAAATCATTGCACTTTCCAGTTCGCGATGGAGGAGCGGCAATAGTTGAATTGCAATATATATGTCGTAGTTCAGTATGTAACTCAGTTCAGTTCGGAACTGAACTAGTCCAGTATGTAATTACACACTGGACTATTTTAATTCCGTACGTAAACTAATCAGCATTTTCAAAGCGTTTACAGTTCTTGTTTATGAAACCCCTCATTGTGATGTTGCAAAAGTTATAGGGTCCTTAATTGGTACGTATTTTGTGAAGAAACTTCTCATTTCTCACGCCTTGTATTTTCTTCTACTTTGCAAATGTTATTTTGCAACAAACTATTTTTCTTGATTTCTTCTAATTAGCAAAAATTCAATGTATTTAAAGACGTAAGAAAACAACAATGTATTTAAGCATTTGAAGACAACAACCAAGTGCATATATACCATTTTTGGTACCAAATAAACCCCTGATAAAATTACATTAATTTAAATTTCGATATAAAAACAAACTTTAAATGAATAGAACTTATCCCCTGGCCATCAAGTTCACTTGGACACACTGTTGTTGTTAAGTTGCTGCTAGTTCTTGTTGTTATGGAAGAAGTCTTAAACTTCAAGCAAATTGAAAACTTTTATACTTGTAAATTTATTTACATTTACGATGTACGATTCACAACATTATACAATACTTTTAGTCTCCGATTTTGCGACAGTTGGCTCTATAGATAATGAAGAAGAATTTTTCAACACAGATTTAAGCTGACTTCTTAACTTATGTATGTATGTATATATATATATATATATATATATATACATATATATGTATATATGTATAAAGTTGTGTTATTTCATGTTTTTGCATACACAGAAGCAGTTTTCACGATATTTAGTAGCCCCACAGGGTAATGCAATTACACAAGCGCTTAGAAAGGTTCCAGTATTGATTACAGGAATCAAATATTTTCAGCGGGTGACGCTGTAAAGCAAAGGACAGGTGACTTCTGTATACCTTGGCGGCTCTACTAGACCTAGTTTGTGGTTTTCGTAGGTAACGCTCTTCGTAAAGTAAACAAATCCAGATATTTTAACAGTTTTGGTTGAACACTGACTCCACGGTTAATTATAGAATTATTAACTCTACCTGGTTACGCAATCATTTTCACATTCCAAGGGAAAATGGTAAATCACAAAATTATCTCAAATTCCTGAATATCGTATTCTTACCTCATTAAAAACTGTTTTTGATAGTTTCTTAATGTTCTAAGGTCACAAATTAACTTTCAGAACATGTCCCGAATATTTTTCCATTTTTTCCGATGCGTCGAAAAACCCAAATACAATTTCGTAAGATTTAACATACCTCCACCTACTATGACCCATGGAAAAGTTTGTAAATAGTGTGAAATTGCTGGAAAAGCTCATAAAACATGATACTTCATTGTAAAAATCGTCAATATAACGTTAAGAATATTTGTCCATTTTTTTCCACCCCATCGGAAAAAAATGGAAAAAAACGGAAAAACCTTTTTTCCAGTCCTTTTTTTCCGCGCCCATTCCTAATACTATACACATGGCTAATCTGAAAAACGTTTGTTTAGAAATTTTTGAAAATGGAGTTCTTGGTGCAAAATATATATATACACGAATCTGAGCTCAATTTGTACTAATTTCAGAAACTTAGTAGTACACTTATTAGATTAACACTTTTTATATATATAATT
>JASAND010000290.1:0-23467 GCA_030248195.1 Trissonchulus latispiculum | reverse complement strand
AACACTTTGCACACCTTGCTTCCCCTCTTGTCTTGCTACTTCACAAAAACGTACCCTGTAAATGGACTAATGATTGTGATCACGCATTTAATACCTTAAAGGCCTCATTAATAAGCGCACCGGTTCTTGCCTATCCAAATTTCCATCTACCATTCAAACTCACTTGTGATGCCAGTGGCACAGCAATAGGATCAATTCTTTCCCAATCTTCCAATTTCAAGGACCGACCTGTAGCCTTTTTCAGCCGTACCTTAAACAAAACTGAAGTTAAATATGCAGCCAGCGAACGTGAAGCATTGGCCGTCGTCGATTCCGTGAAACACTTTAGATGCTACTTATACGGCCACAATTTCACAGTCATCACAGACTGTGCCGCGTTAAAATGGTTACTTTCTGTTCCTAATGCTTCTAGTAGACTTGCCCGATGGGGTTTATTCCTACAACAATACATTCCGTACATGACAATTCAGCACACGCCTGGAATCACGAACAAACCTGCCGACGCTCTTTCTCGCTTACACACCATTTCTGCTTTATCCATACCCTCTACATTAGCGGAACGGCAAGCACAAGACCCTGAACTGCAGAAAATATTCACTGACTTACAACACTCCCCAGACACTTACAACAACTATACCTATGACCATAAAACAAAATGTTTGTATTTCCGTAGAGGTAAACTTCTCCTTCCCGTTGTACCTCAGGCACTCAAACACGAGCTTCTTGAAGCTTTTCATAGTTGCCCTTACGCAGCTCATCTCGGTTTTGATAAAACCTATCAAAAGTTGAAATCTCGATATTATTGGAGCAACCCCCGCCACGACGTCAAGCATTACTGCCGCTCATGCGAAGCATGTGCTACCAAGAAACGCCCCACCGCTGCAACACGTGAACCTTTAAAACCCTTGACACCCCCACGACGCCCGTTCGAACGGGTAGCCGTAGACATCTTAGGTCCATTCCCGCGCACCATGCACAACAACCGTTGGATTGTCGTTTTTATTGACGCGTTCACGCGCTGGCCTGAAGTTATTGCTACGCCTGATCATACCGCAAACACTGTGGCAAAAGCTTTTGTTAACGAAATTGTCTGTAGACATTCAGCCCCCACTGAGCTCTTATCTGATCGCGGAGCTGAGTTCTTGTCAACCCTAGTACAATCAATTTGTCACATTTTCGATACCCGAAAACTAAATACAACCCCGTATCACCCGCAAACGAATGGCTTGACCGAACGCTATAATCAAACCTTCGCTACAATGCTTTCCATGTACACGTCCACACGCCAAGACGACTGGGATGACTTCATTCCATTAGTCACCTATGCATATCGTTCAAGCATTAGCGCATCCACAGCTGATTCGCCGTTTTTCTTACTCTATGGCCGCGACCCAGTTTATCCAATCGACGTTGTATTGCAAACTCCACCCTCTCGCTACGTTGATTCAGACAATTATAAACACAGTTTGCTCACGACTCTTTCTGAGGCCTGGAGACTCGCACGTGACGAAATCCTCCGCAGTCAAACAAAACAATCTCGGTTATACGACTCAAAAATACGAACACGCCCATACTCCGTTGGTGACCTAGTATATGTTTACACACCGCATACAAAAGTTGGTCGATCACCTAAATTCTTACATTTTTGGAAAGGGCCTTACCGCATATTACAAATTAGGCGCCCTACGGTTGAAGTATCTTTGCTTAACTGTCCACGCAAACCTAGCAAATGGGTGCATCTTAATTCCGTAAAACCACATTTTGGACCATTTGTAGTACAACCCAGTAAACCACAAACTTCTGAATCTCAGAAGACGACAAGCCATCCTCAACCTACCGCTAATCCCCAAGCACCAACAAACTCATATAACCTTCGCCCGCGTACAGTATTAGATTCCTCCAATTTAGTCTCTTTTGTATTTCAGGCACCGACGGAAAATCCCGATAACTGGAAGCGACCTCGCACATCTGGCCAAAAGCGGTCTGTGGCATCGTCATCTTCTTCGTCGGAATCAGACACTTCTGAACCACAAGTCCCAAACTCGCCTCCTGCCGCCACCGCTACTGACTCATCAACTCGTAGATTGGCTAATTCTTCCCTCCTCGCGACTGCCTCTGATACCCACGTTCGACCCGACAATACTTCTGATACTTTCGAGATTTCAAACACACCCTCCAAACGCCAAGATCATGTCACCTTAATCACCGGCAATCACCCGCTTTCTGTAACAGCTGAGCGTCGTCTATCTGTCTCCGGTATCGAGTTTCCGTCAGCCAAATGTCTACTTGAATATATTCACTTCCAGCAGCTCGGCCGGAAAGATCTAGCAGCATCTCTGCTTAATGAAGCTAAGACAAACTTACGTCCACAGGCCATTCATCAATTCGTTGCCAATGCATCGAAAAGCCTCGAACTCTCACCTCCTGGTTGGATTTCCGTGCGCGACAACGTCTTGTTCGCCATTCTTCGCCTGTGCGAATCGACAGATTCTTCATTCCACGATGCTCTTTTCAGCAATCTCGCCACAACCTTCGCATCCGTGGGAAAGAACCACTACTGGAATACGGGGCTCAGTGAACAGGATTCAGCAATCACTCCTAATGGCTCTTACAAGGGTGAAAACATCTACGGGCATGTTAACGGAATTGCGGAACGAACTGCGTACAGGTACTCTCAGTCCCGACCGTCCGACTCTCATATTGTCCGAGTGGGTTCAGACCCCACTCATTGACACTCGTTTTCGCCATACGTTTGCTCTCCTAACCGACAATATGCTCCGTTCGATCCAATCCATCGAGGGAGGCAAAGTCTGCATTTCTCCAACAGGTATGAGAGGTATGCTTAACCTCTCTCTTGAATTCTTGAACAACTGCGACCACGTGGTATTGTGCTTCACCCACGACGCCAAACTCTCAAATGCTATTTCAACCGCTCTCGCTGGAAAATTGGCAGACGCGCTAATGGAACATTGCCCACAGTCAAAAGTGGTTTGGTTCGGGCCACTCCCGCAAATCGCGGATAGCCTTAAGGCCGCCATCACTATGTATTCGTCCTCTTTGCAGACGATCTGCCATGAACGTGGGATTCCGTACTATAGCCCACCCTATCAACGGCAACCTCAACTGTGGCGCAAAGAAGGCAGTGTCGTGGAACGTCTCTTCTCTCCAGATTGCGCTTATCTAACTCCGCCAGGAGTCCGACGATTACTCAAACATTGGTCAACCTATTTGCCAAATCTTCAACGCTGCACAGTCCGACTACACGACGCGATGCCGCTTGGACGTGCTCATCAGCCAAAAGTTCATAAAGAAAGTCTGCCGTCATTGCTGGACTTCTGTGCTTCCGATCCTCGAAGCAACAATACTTTAACGAAACCTTAAACTGATACCTCTTTGTTTTTCTTTCTTTTTTGGCTTCCATTATGATATTTAACCTTGAACTTATAAGTATTGTAATCACACCCTCTAGTCACTCCACATGGCTTAGCCTCTTTTTGAGGAGGCGAATGTTACGGTTTTCAGCTTAGTTTCAAAATATTCTAATCTTCTGTTTCCAACTTTTCTGTTTCTCTCAAAATATATTCTCCAAAGTCGCCTATTTTATGTTATTGTAGACGCCGTCAGTCTGCTTGCTGAATCTCGCATATGCTCTACTTAAAGCTTCTCCTGCTCTTTGTTTTTTGGCAGTTTTCTCCCATTCTTGATCTGGTTAGTTGTGTTTTGCCGGCTAGTAAAAGCCTGTTGGGTGTTTGGATCTGTTACATTTTTTTTTTTATAATTTTTTTTTTTTTTTGTTTTTATTTTTTGAGCTCACTAAGGAGGTAAGCGGATGCTAGAGTTGCGAGTCCGATAAAACCGGGCAGTTTCCTCTTTTTGAATCAACATCGGTGTTGCTGGCTAAAGTTGGTTGGTCGAAATTAGTTGGCTTGGCTCAGGACTTTGACATTGGTCAGCCTTATCCGGCCAACTGCCAATGGATTGCTCGTTGCACGATGGCAGACCAATAGTTGACCAACGACCAATCGGATGACCGCTGGCCGCTGGTTAGCCGTTGGCCTTGTTAGCTTTGGCAACCTTGGCTGGCCAGTTCAAAACTTTAAATTTTGCCAGGCATTTTTTCAGGATCCAAATTTGCCTGCAATTGTCTTATAAATTTCTATCGAAAAGTAACGCTAACTACAGTAAAAGATGTATCTGTCTTATCTAAAAGAACGAGCTAAGTTTAAGATCCTAACACTGACAATCTGGTAGTAATGTATATACTTCTTACATTTAATGCCGCATCATGTATGCCTAAGAAAAACTAAACGCCGCGACTCAGTAAACGCAAAAAATCAGCAAATTTCAACCAGGCCAACGGTCAGCGTCAGCATATGGTTTACAGCCATTTACAGCTAACGACCAACCGGTTGGCTAAGATGTTTTCGGTCAAGGGCCGGTGGCTTCGCCCTCCATTTGCCAAGACTCAACAGTTTTTCTATGGGAACCCTGGACGTCCCTGGAATCCCTGGAACCCTTCAATTTTCAGAGACCTCCCAAGAAAATTCCCAACGGGATGGCCGCTTATCTAGCTTGAGCCGCCTCGCTACATCCACCACGGTTGACCTTCTGGAGGCTTTGACAGCCTGGCTCAACACCTCGGATAATTGTATAAGCAGTCATTCAGTGTCAGTCACCAGCAAAACACTAAAGCAGACTGATACTACCCCTAACCGGACGGAACACCAACGGGGTGAAAAAGACTGAGAAAATAGTTTCACCGTAGCTAATGTAATTAAACTTTAAAGTTCAGCTGAGAGATAAAGTCCTTTTTAAGTGCCCACTTGTTAAACTTTACCCAAAAATAACTGGGATAATTAGCAGATTTCGATTGATTAGTTAGTGATAATTCAAAGCAGAGCCTACAGTAGTTTCCATGTGCTTTGGCTTAAGTATTGCTTCTTTGCCTATATGTTTGGCGCAAACATATATTTACTCGGGCAAACTATATGGGTTTCACAAATTGGTGGACAATATACACAGGCTCTATTGCACAGAGAGATATTCACAGACTCCATTGGATCCAGATCCAATACTATAAACTGGAAATTAACACTGAAGGGTAGTGTTTTAGAATAGCCTGAAAGCAGGCGGCCGGTGTCGTATAATATTTCCCCCGTGCCATTATCCCCCTCTCAGCTATAATATTTCCCCCTCTAAATGAAACCCCCAGCCAAATGATGCAGCAAATTTAACAGGGTCAAAACAGAAACTCTGTTTAAATGTTGGTAAGTTGTAAGTAAAATGCTGAAAACAATTTACAGGTATTGTTTAATTAATGCTAATTTGCATGTTAAAAAGTTTGCATGTTTTGCACTTGTTTTTAACACTGTTTAAAAAGTATAAAAACTTGTCACCGTTGAATATTCATTAAATTTCCCTCGCCGCAAATTATAAACAACTGTTGCTTTTATAGTAAGGCTGTGTCCTTGAAACTTCTGATTTTTGGAAATGGATTATTTTGATCCTTTCAGCCAAAAAAATCTTAAAATATAGCTTTCTATTTGTTCCGAACCAAGATGAAATTTTGTTTTTAGTTCATTTTATCTTGTTATTTTCAAACACTGTTCATCACATCACATGATGATCCTTAAAAATTTAAATTTACTTGGAGAAAATTTTACCATTGGAAATTACTATGTATTATAAATTATGAACTGTATATTACAAAAATTACAATGTGAAGTTTAATTAAAGAAATAATAAAATTTTACTTCAACGGCGATTAAATTTTTTACTATCATTAATATTATTAAATTTGCTTTAATTTATAATTTGCATACAGTTATCGTTAGATAGTAAAATGTTCTCCAAGTAAATAAAGTTTGAGCTCACCTGGATGGAGAAAGAACAGTGTTTGAAACAAGTAGAAAAAAATAAACTAAAGTCTGACCAACAAATGTAGGGAGCGAAATTGTTTTGCTTATGCTGAATTACCGGTACATTTTTGCTGCAGCAATGTATATATTTTCTGAACCGTCATGGCATGAACTTTCTTTTTGGTTGAAAAAATTTTTTAAAATTAAAATTCATCAAAAAACCGATTTTTTAAGTTTTGAAAGATCAGTAGAAGCCAAGAACTAGCCGTTCGGTGGAAAATTAGCAAATGCCAAAGACATTTTGAATCCCGAATATCAGCTTATTTCGTGACAAATTGCGATAGTTATTCACTTTTTCGATTTTCAAAATCCTGATTAAATTTAATCTTGATTCAAAATTCAAAAATTGATCTTTGCCGCTTTTCGAACTTGACTGGCTATTACTCGCGACTCACTCAATGCAAAAATTTTTTAATTGGATTTTCAGGCCGCTTACGTGTTTAGCTTCATGTGATATATATGTGGTTTTTCAAAAATTTGAAAATAAATGTTTTCGAAAAATACCACTTTTTGACCCAAAATTTCGACATCGATCTACAAAATGGGTAAAATACTTTTATAAATTTAATCTGAGCTGATCCACGTATAATTTTCGTGGCTACGGCTTAATTGCTCCACCGACTTTTAAAAAATTTCCTATTTCAGCTGATTTCGACAAGTTGTGCTATGATGTGCTTGATTTGCCGCATGTGTACTCCCTGCGTTCCCTTACAGATTTTATGACCGCTACTCGGCCACCTAACATATGAATGACCTGCATAACCTAGATATTTACATATAATCCCTTTGCCCCAATTATATTCAACAACCTTAATATTTAGACATAGATGATGGTAAAACCTTCAATAATAAAGGTTACCAATGGATTGCGCTAACATCCTGCCCGGTTCTTTTCACAAACATATTATTACTGGGGACCTTCTGTCTTAAATTGTAAAAACTGGAAACGTTTTAATTATGGCCCAAATTAGACCCCAAAACCTATTTCCAATCTATTACTGATATTAAAGTGGTTTCAAATTCTAACAAAGTAAACGCAAATATAAAATCGATAAATATAAACTAGCAACTTGGGCAGATGCAATAATAAACACTGCTCAAAAAGCAATCTATACAATGATGAGACACTATACTAAAACCAAAAACGAAACTTACGAGTTAGGTGAGTTACCACCTAAAACATGATGATTATGTCTTCAATTTCGTAGATAAAGCTAACCAAAAACAAGCCATCAAGCAAACAGTCAAAATGTACCGATGAACTGGGTCTTATGGACACTTCTCCATACATGCTGAATACAAAACATACATTACCCGAAATTACGGAAAAATAATAAAATACTACAAGTCTAACAATATCAAATTAGAACCATACACAATTACCCCTTTACCTAATCCAAATTTCCAAAATCCTATAAATTCCGAACGATTTTCTAGTAAATTGCCTTACAACCCTATCTATCTGATTGATAATGCCTAAATTAATATCAACCTCTAGTCCGATACGGTAAGATGGCCAACATTTCTAAAAATAAGCCCTTTGGATCTGTGTCCCTATTTTAAATAATGTTCTAAATTAATGTAGCAAACCGCTAAACATAAATCCTATGACTTCACAACCTTATATACAAATCTTCACCATTCAACTATATATAATAATTTAGAAGAATTAATTCATACTGAGATACCCTATCCCCTTCTTTGTAAATAATAAAGATATTATGACATCTAATCAGTTATGTCAACATATTAAATTCCTTCTTGATAACCTATATTTTAGTTTCGGTAACTTTGTTTTCAAGCAAACTATAGGCATACCTATGGGAAGTAATGCTGCACCCTCTATAGCTAACTTAGTCTTACACAACATGGAATACACTTACATTTCCAAGAATAAAAACAACGATATACAGTATCTAGAAAACTCTCACCGTCTTATAGACGATATCACTCTCCTTGACGACGAAGACGTATTTAATAGAATCCGTGGTGATATGTATTCTAACGAATTAGAACTTAGTAAAGTAAACTCTGATAACCAAGAAGCTAATGTGCTCGACCTCAATATTAAGATTATTAATGGAAAATTTGTTACAAAGTTATACGATAAAAGAAACGACTTTCCGTTTGTGACATATAAATTTCCAACTGCAACTTCAAACATTTCTGGTAGTATCATAAAAAACACGATTAAAAATCGAGTACTAAGATATGGAAATATATGTGACTCGTACCAGGACTTTGAACACTGCGTTAAATCATTAAGTATTATGTTAAAAATGAGAGGATACACAAACAAATTCATGAAACAAATTCTTTTCAACTCTATATATAAAGAACCTAAAATCGGACTAAAATATGAAATCACATAATGAAAGTGAAAAGGAAAAATGGAACAAAATAAAAAGTATGATCTACTAAACATTAAACACTCTTGTAATTTTCTTGTAATCCCGCTTGTCAGGTGTTGTAATTCCACTTGTCGGCTGTTGTAATTCCGCTTGTCGGCTGTTGTAATTCCGCTTGTCGGCTTCACTTCAACTACTACTAATTAAGATGTTAACTCAAACTTTATGTTCGCACCATGGCACTGTACTAACATCTTTAACATAAGCAGAGTTAAAAACGTGGAAAATTAGATTCATACCTTTTTCTTAGTGGTTTAGAACGGAATGAATCAGGTCTCACTGAGGCTGGCCCGACCAGTAAATATCGCAAATAGTGAGAAGTGTGATCATATAATTCTCATTTACTGGATCCCTCTGATGATGACTCGTTCCGGTCCTATCCCACTCTGGCTATAAGACCCGTTAATTATTTTTAGTATACCTACTCACCCTAAATGTTTAATTCTGCCATCCTAATTGTCACAATCTAGTCAGAGTCTAAGGGATAAGGGCCGAAAGACTCTGAACATTTCTAATTAATTTCAACTGCTGAATTTAGTAGACCCTCAATCCCATTCACCTATTACTTGTCAACTGCACCCTACGAATTCCTATATTTCAGTTTGGGGCCTTCTGTATTTCAATAAAGTTCTCTACCTGATCACGAACTTTCACATATCTGCCTCTGCATTCAGTGGACAGTTAACGTTGCATATAATACTATCTACCCTTAATTAGTCTTCTTGTTTATGGAAGTAGTATTATCACTGCGCAAATTATTCATCCCTCCTTCTTTTAACACTGTTTAAAAAGTATAAAAACTTGTCACCGTTGAATATTCATTAAATTTCCCTCACCGCAAATTATAAACAACTGTTGCTTTTATAGTAAGGCTGTGTCCTTGAAACTTCTGATTTTTGGAAATGGATTATTTTGATCCTTTCAGCCAGAAAAGTCTTAAAATATAGATTTCTATTTGTTCCGAACCAAGATGAAATTTTGTTTTAGTTCATTTTATCTTGTTATTTTCAAACACTGTTCATCACATCACATGATGATCCTTAAAAATTTAAATTTACTTGGAGAAAATTTTACCATTGTAAATTACTATGTATTATAAATTATGAACTGTATATTACAAAAATTACAATGTGAAGTTTAATTAAAGAAATAATAAAATTTTACTTCAACGGCGATCAAATTTTTTACGATCATTAATATTATTAAATTTGCTTTAATTTATAATTTGCATAAATATACAGTTATCGTTAATAGTAAAATGTTCTCCAAGTAAATTTAAATGTTTGAGCCTCATCCTGTGATGTGATGAACAGTGTTTGAAACAAGTAGAAAAAATAAACTAAAGTCTGACCAAAAAATGTAGGGAGCGAAATTGTTTTGCTTATACTGAATTACCGGTATATTTTTGCTGCAGCAATGTATATATTTTCTGAACCGTCATGGCATGAACTTTCTTTTGGTTGAAAAAATTTTTTTAAAAATTAAAATTCGTCAAAAGAAGCCGATTTTTTAAGTTTTGAAAGATCAGTAGAAGCCAAGAACTAGCCGTTCGGTGGAAAATTAGCCCATGTCAAAGACATTTTGAATCCTGAATATCAGCTTATTTCGTGACAAATTGCGATAGTTATTCAATTTTTTCGATTTTCAAGATCCTGATTCAAATTTGATCTTGATTCAAAAATTCAAAATTGATCTTTGCCGCTTTTCGAACTTTGACTGGCTATTACTCGCGACTCACTCAATGCAAAAATTTTTAATTAGATTTTCAGGACCGCTTACGTGTTAGCTTTCATGTGATATATGTGGTTTTTCAAAATTTGACAATAAATGTTTTCGAAAAATACCACTTTTTGACCCAAAATTTCGACAATGCGAATCCAGCAAAAGTGGGTAAAAATAACATTATTATAAAGTTTAATCTGAGCTGAATCCAACGATATAAAGTTTTCGTGGCTACGGCTTAAATTGCCCCAGCAACGAATTTTTAAAAAATTTCCTATTTCAGCTGATTTCTGACAAGTTGTGCTATGATGTGCATTGATTTGCCGCAAATAGTGTAAAAAAGCCAAAAACCGGCTAAAAAGCGAAATTGTTTAAAAATTCGTTGCGGATGCAATATAGTCATAGCCGCAAAAACTTTATATCGTTGAATTTAGCTCAGATTAAACTTTATAATAATGTTATTTTTACCCACCTTTGCTGGATTCGCCTTGTCGCAATTTTGGGTCAAAAAGTGGTATTTTTCGAAAACATTTATTTTCAAATTTTGAAAAACCACATACATCACATGAAAGCGGACACGTAAGCGGTCCTGAAAATCTAATTAAAAAATTTTTGCATTGAGTGAGTCGCGTCGCGAGTAATAGCCAGTCAAAGTTCGAAAAGCGGCAAAGATCAAAGGAGTTTGAAAATCGAAAATATTGAATAACTATCGCAATTTTTGACGAAATGATCTGATATTCGGGATTCAAAATGTCAGGGACATGGGCTAATTTTGCACCGAACGGATAGTTCCTGGCTTCTACTGATCTTTCAAAACTTAAAAAATCGACTTCTTTTGAAGAATTTTAATTTTTAAAAAAAATTTTTCAACCAAAAGAAAGTTCATACCATGACGGTTCAGAAAATATATACATTGATGCAGCAAAAATGTACCGGTAATTCAGTATAAGCAAAACAATTTCGCTCCCTACATTTTTTGGTCAGACTTTAAAAACAAAATTTCATCTTGGTTCGGAATAAACAGAAAGCTATGTTTTAAGATTTTTTGGCTGGAAGGATCAAAACATTCCATTTCCAAAAATCAGAAGTTTCAAGGATACAGCCTTACTAAAAGCAACATTTGTTTATAATTTGCGGTGAGGGAAATTTAATGAATATTCAACGGTGACAAGTGTGAAAAATAAGAAACAGTGCTGTAAAAATGCATTAAAATATTAAAAAACGTTGCTGATTTTACAAAACTTTTTGACCCTGTTAAATTTGCTGCATCATTTGGCTAGGTTTCATTTAGGGGGGGATCGTGTGCGTTCATTACCGAGAATTGCTTAATCGAGAATTGCTTTACCGAGAAAATGAGCAGCCGTTAATTTGAAATTTTGCTTTACCGAGAAAAACCAAATATACACATTTTGCTTTATCGGAAATTGCTTTACCGAGAATTGCTTAGCCGAGAAATGTACATTGTCAATACTGGACTAAATGATGAATGGCTGGATATAATGTTATTAATAACTTTTACAACTTAGTAAGTCTGTTTTACTTACGTTTATAAGTTTCATCAATATGATTTTAAACAAGTTGTACGATTTTACCTCATTTTCCTAATTTAATCAAATTCAAACTTGTACCTAACAGTAGCGTAAAAATTAGATTTTAACTTGAATAAATAATGTAATTATTTGCCGGGTTCTGTATGCTAAACTATACATGTATAATAAACAGAAAGTTACTCAATTTATGACATTTAATATAATTAAAATGAAATACATTACATATTTAGCTAGTTATAATTTTAACTCAATCCCGTTTAAAGAGGTCAATGGAGGTAAAGTCAAGCATGAGGGTATGTAGTTAAACCAGTTAAACTCGACTTTACTCAGCTCTACTTTTACTACTCTACTCTACGAAAAGACCGTTCACAAGTGGAATGTTACAGTTTGTATCGATCCTCTATTATTCCACTAAAAATTAATCTAGTAATCCGATGTTTTTTGTTTTTATATATGTTATATGTATTATTCTAGCTGAAAGGGGGGAGGGAGAAATATCACGGGGGAAATATTATAGCCTATAGGAGGGCATATAACGGGGGGAATATTATACGACACCGGCCGCCGACCGGCCGGCGGCTTTTGGTCGGCGGCTGGCCGCCCGGCCGCCTGGGCTGACACAAATATTTGTAGTTAACACAGCAGTTTGACCAGAACAGCAGATGTTTACAAAACACATCCTAACTGCATGTGAACTTTTTCTAAATATATGAAGTAAAAACCGATTTCATTGCCTTTGTAATGCATAATAAAAATATTTTGCAACTTTCTTGCCCAGGTTGCCTTCAAACACTGAAAAATATGTATGGCAAGCCGCCGGCCAGACGGCGACCGGCCGGCCGGAGACTGCCAATCGCCACCGTACGGCCGGCCGTTCAACCTGGCCGTTCTAAAACACTACTGGAGGGTGGTTCAGCCAATAGCAAGTTTGGTACAATTACATAGTGCTAGCAGGAACTGCAAGCTAATTCGAGCAATTTTATCTAATACGTATTTTCTGAACTTATACAAAATACAAAAAAATTTTCTGAACTTAGTACACCACCGAATACCCACAGAGTTGTATGCGTGCCGATATTTCCGGCCCGCGCCCGGCCCGCAGCCCGCACTACGTGACCTTGGCCCGCATCACCCCGGCCTGCAGGCACCCGCACAGCTGTAATCTGTCCCGCACCTACCCACGCATTAAAATTAATGTCTAGTTAGCACATGAGCACCAAAACTGATGCATTTTGAAAGATAATTCTTGATCCGGCAAATTTTTCTGTCTGTTCTGTTTGATCCTCGGGTACCTACCAATTTGCTGTTCAATAGTAATCCAAGCTTTCCATGAAAAATTTTTTGGTCACGAATTTTGTTTCTTTACGCAAATTTCTCTCGCATTCACACGAGTTTTCTTTCAGTATGTAACAATCTTAGCCAACCAGCGATTGATTGTATGAAATATGAAAATGGGTAAAAATGCAGCAAACCATTCAATAATGATGAATGATGATTGAGACCATTCTCCCTGTAATGCCGATTGGCTTTATTGGCTGTAACTGACCTTAACCCTTTGATGCCTGAATTTCCTCCGGACTAACGGCTGAAAATGACCGATTTCACACTTTTGGCTGCCATTTTTTACTGGGAGCACGTAGAGAGATGGGACTGCCACCAATCGACAGAGAATTGATTGCTCTACATTTCGTATGTAAGCATTGAAGGGTCCCCGATGCACCCAGAAAAAGTTAGAAGCCGTCAAAGTCTGCAAAAGTGCGAATTTTTGATAAAGTTCCATTGCAGAAAATTAAGTAATTGATTTCTAGGAGCAAGAGTTGATTCTCAGGCAGAATAAACTATGCGCTATTTTAATGCGCAGAATCTCCCCTATCACCTGATGAAACGGCTTTTCCGCTGACGAACTACCGCCAGCTTTGGATTCGTTTGAATGCAGTGCTCGAACATGGCTTGAAATCATCAAAATTTTCATTGCCGGCGGAATACTATAGAAACTCTATTTTTCAAGCAGGTGTGGAAATATTTTCAGAAAATAGGGTGGACGCGTTGAAGAAAAAAGGAGCAAGTTTCCAGACTGCCAACCGGCAACTGGACCCTGTCCCAAAAATAAAATGACGAAAATCACCACTTGGGTCATATGGCCCTTCCCGGCATGAAAGGGTTATTGAGTTTGGCGACTTTTTAAAATATGGTCAAAACCGGTTAGGAATCGTGAATTTAGGCCAAAAACGCAATGAAAATGCAGCAGAAGGATGTTGTAAGTCGAAAATTTGAATTTCCAACACTGTTGTATAACCCTTTGATGCCTGAATTTCCTCCGGACTAACGGCTGAAAATGACCGATTTCACACTTTTGGCTGCCATTTTTTACTGGGAGCACGTAGAGAGATGGGACTGCCACCAATCGACAGAGAATTGATTGCTCTACATTTCGTATGTAAGCATTGAAGGGTCCCCGATGCACCCAGAAAAAGTTAGAAGCCGTCAAAGTCTGCAAAAGTGCGAATTTTTGATAAAGTTCCATTGCAGAAAATTAAGTAATTGATTTCTAGGAGCAGAGTTGATTCTCAGGCAGAATAAACTATGCGCTATTTTAATGCGCAGAATCTCCCCTATCACCTGATGAAACGGCTTTTCCGCTGACGAACTACCGCCAGCTTTGGATTCGTTTGAATGCAGTGCTCGAACATGGCTTGAAATCATCAAAATTTTCATTGCCGGCGGAATGCTATAGAAACTCTATTTTTCAAGCAGGTGTGGAAATATTTTCAGAAAATAGGGTGGACGCGTTGAAGAAAAAAGGAGCAAGTTTCCAGACTGCCAACCGGCAACTGGACCCTGTCCCAAAAATAAAATGACGAAAATCACCACTTGGGCCATATGGCCCTTCCCGGCATGAAAGGGTTATATATACTTATAGGTCAGTAATAGTGCGCAGACAGATATTTTTACATTTTCTGGTTTTTGTTGTCACGGTTCTACGTATATATATACATATACATATATATATACATATATATATATATATATATATATATATATATACATATATATAAATATATAAATATATATATGTATATATATATATATACATATATACATATATATATGTGTTATAAGGCAAAAATTACGAATTTCCAAAATTCTGCTCACACTTCAGATTCTGGCGCCATAAAAATCTCGGAGTCGAGAGTACCAACCAGGATTTTCAGTCGGCATCGCTGGAATGTAGTTATTGAAGAAAATACTTTGTACGCTGTATTCTATAGAAATTAAAATTTTTCTAAAGCGTTACAGTTTTTGAAATATATCAACTAATTTTTTGACTTCACGTTCAATGCTATACCTACACGTTATGAGACACAAATTTGGCCGTTTTCAAACTTCAACAATTAATAAAAAAATTTAATGAAAATGCTACTTCCCAAAGGTCCAATGGGGCAATTAATTCAAATTTTTAGTTTTCAAATTTTCAAACCATCATTTTTAGTTATATACCATCATATAAGCGGCAGTGTAGTCATGTAACCAGAATGTGACAATTTTTCTAGGGACTGTCAGCATTGATTGTGCAAGCCAGAGGCGGTTGTTATGTTAGGCACTCGACTTGCATGCGCAGTAACAAGAGTACATAATACATAAGAGTATGACAGCAGTCATACTCTATGTATTATAAGCGTGACACATCCTCTGCACGCTAACGGCTGACCCCCCCCCGCAAATTGGACCCCAGTGACCCCCCCCGCAAATTGGTACCCAGTCGAAACGGGGGTACGCTCACTCGCTCTATGCTTGTGTGTTAAAGCTCGAAACACAAGCACTACGTGCGCGAGTTTTGTGTCTGTTTTGAGCTTTAGAACACAAGTATAGCGCACAAATTCCTTTGAAGTGAAGGGTCCAATTTGCGGGGGAGGGGGTCAGCCGTTAGCGTGCAGAAGATGTGTCACGCTTATAATACATAGAGTATGACTGTTGTCATACTCTTATGTATTATGTACTCTTGGCAGTAACCAAGGAACGAACGCTATGTTCGTTGCACTGCTTTTTAATAAGGATTTTGTAATAATCGTTTGGATTTGCTGAGAAAGTGGCCAAATCAAATTGAAGTTGCTAACATCTTTTAATTAATTCCTCTTGAAAGAGCTATTTCATAACTAAAACAGGGTCTCAAAATAATTGCCGAATCATCATCGGCTTCAGCTAAAAAACTTAATCAAGTCAGATATGCAAAAAATCTAAAAAAGTGCCTTCTACTTCTGATGAATTTGGTAATAACTCGCATACATATGTGAAATGTCTACAAAGCCAAAATTAGCTAATTAGCTAAAGGAACTAGCCAAAATTCGGCCCGCCTCGCCCGCCCCACGGCCACGGGTACCCGCGGCCCGCATACAATTGTGATACACCAGCATAATTATATATACTAGAATTTTGTAATTGTTGATAGACAAAGCGTTTGGGAGATCGGATCTACTACACGAAGGAGCGGCTGCGTTTTTTGGAACTAAGTCCATAATAAGAAAAAGTATTTGGACATACCCGACTATCTGTTACCTATTTCCGGAGCTATATCAATTATTTTGATAGGGCATCTTGCAATACAGCATTGAAACACATAAAAATGTTCATACATGATTGTTGCCAATAATACAATTATTAGGCAATACATAGATATCGTAACATAAACTATATGAGTAGTGCATGCGACCTCTACCAGACTCAATTCTCACACCCGCGGCTCATCAGTGGAGGAGTGTGGAATTCAGTTTTTTTTAAAATACGTTTACAAAATCCCCCAAAAATATATACCAAAATTAGTTTCGCCGCCGGTCGCCTCAAACTAGTGAAAGTTAATTGACACATAAACATGAAACAAGAATTGTGTGACAACATAAAAACCTAAACAAAAACGTCTATTTAGAAATGTGTATCCAAGAATTTAATGGTGAAATGTCTAAAAGGTTATTAAAATTGTTGTGTTTACATGACTTCAAAAAGTAGCGTTTTAAGCTTCGTGTTTTATAATTCTTTTGTTTAAGCTTCAGATACACTTCTCTAGAAATTTTTAAAAAATCATCAGAATTGCTACACAAATTTGAAATTCTAATAATTTCATTAGCAAAAACGTTGTAACAGCAGAATTTGGAAATATTGCTATCTATTTCTGGCAAACTAACAGCGTTGAACGAGAAAAATTTTCTTTTATCAAAAACCGAAGTTATAAATTTTCCATTTTCTATGTTAATTTTTATATCTAGAACGTCTGCTAGTGAAAAATGATCATTTACTAAGTTCAGTTCTAGATCCGCTGGATAAATGAGTTTCCAAAGTTCTAAGAAAATTCCGCCATCATTAATAACCGTTATGTCGTCAATATATCGAAAAACATATTTAAGTAGTTCAAGCTTTTTATAATCGTTTCTATTAGTCAAAAGTTTAATAAATTTGAATTCGTAGTAAAACAATACAAGATTAGCTAAGAAAGGACCACAACTTGTACCCATCGGGATACCTATCTTCTGCCTAAAAACTTTACCACCTACACAAAAATATGCATTGTTTACCAACCATTTACACATTTCACAAAAGGTTTCATAGTTTACGCATCTACTAGATTTGTTTTCACTGAAATAAGCTGATTTAAAACCGAAATTTAATTTTCTTTGGTTATGTCCAAAAGCAATTTTAGCTATTGCAGTTATTGCTTCAATAATTTTGTCGTGATTTAAATTTGTATATAACTGCGAAAAATCGAAAGTATAAACTGATTTTGCTTTGTTTTGCATAGAAATTTGTCGTAAACAATTAACTATAGGTTTACTGCTATCAACTATCCAAAAAGGATTACAACCTCCATTACATCTAGCAATTGTGTTACTGTATGACTTCATTCTTTTTAAAATTGTCTTCAAAGAATAACCAATATCTCTAGATAAGCTATTAGTTACAGCAACTTTACTGGAAACAATTGTACGAAACTTAATAGGATTTTTATGAAATTTTGGCAGAAGTTGAATGAATGGTAATTTTTTGTCCGAAACTTGTATATTATAACCAAAATCATTGCATTTTTGCAACAACTCGTTGATTATAGTTTCCTTGTTGTGACCCGATACTTCATAAGTGTCATTACCATGACTATTATTTAAACCAAGTTCATTAATCAAAATTTTCCTGTAAAGGGTTTTACAAATAAAAGCATAATTTTGTGACGCCTTGTCAACAGATGTAATTACAAATTTATTTTTTAACCTTTCCAGTTCATGATAGTTGAAATTATTTTCTTCTACCACACACGAATCGTTATCATTTTCTAATTCCTGTACCACTTCTCCGACCACAGACTGTATCCAAGGATAAAATATATCTTTATCCTTGAACTTATTTTTCTGCAGATATTTGGAAATGGCCGATTCTACTTCCTTAACTAATTCCGTGGAATTTCCTCTAGAAGGCAAGCGGTATTTTGTTCCCTTTTCAAAAAGTTTTCGTAAATTATTATCTGAGATTATATTTAAATCTCCCGTGACCACATGTCCATGAAAGTTGTCTTTGAACTTTGAATTAGCACAGTCACAATTACCTGAAAAATCATCATTCAAATTAACTGTACTAGCAAACTGTTTGTAGTTAAATACTTGACTAGAAAAAGGTTTTTCGTAAGAATAAATTACTTTAGGAAAACATTTTTTGGCATCTACGCCTGTAGGCCAACAACTTTGAACTCTAGTGTTTGCAAAGATTTTTGCAAAATTTATTTTATCGAATAATTTACTAGAATACTTTATAAAAAGTTTTGGTTTTGCTTTTTTACCAGCATTCTGAACTTTTACCACTTTATCTAATTTGTAACGAAGTAGATCTTTAACAATTTCATCAGCAGGTACAGTGTTTCTATTTAGTACATGCAAATATAAAACTTTAGCATCTCTATTATTTAAACTGAAGATTTTATTTACAATACACAATCTACTTTCTGCAGGACACGAAATAAAACTTTTATGTATCTCTTCTATAAATTTACCAGGATCCAAAGTTGCATTTGCGTTTATTTTTCTAAGAACACGAACTTTACTGCGTTTATTACCCACTTTAAAACGTTTATTAAAGTTACTGAAAACCGCTTGCTCAAATTTTTCTCCTCTGAGAACTTCATTAAGGCCGTACGGATATTTAGTTTTAAGCTCTCTGATCCAGAAAGCTTCCCGTTTTAATCTATTTTCCTTGTCCAATTTAGCGTCCCCCGTGGCATAAAGTTTCTCAAGAATTTGAACCTTAAAAGATTTACATTTAGATGAACGAAAATGCTGGAGAATAAATTTACATCCTCGATTATTAGATTCAACTGACCTACGATGTTGTCCTATTCTAACCCGTAATTTCTGTGAGGTTTCGCCCACATAACCGATATTGCACGTATTGCATTTTAATAAATAAATTAAATTATCCGAAGCACAATTTAATTCCTTTTTATCAGCAGATATTAATCGGTATCTATTACTGTTATAGATACCATGAATTTCCGACTCCTCTGATAGCAAGTCACAAAGTTTACAATTTGCTGCCCCGCATTTGGAAACTATATTTCTTATTGTATCCGACCGGTTGGTTAAGGGATTTCCAAAGTCCAAAGCCGAAAGTCCACCAGTGGGCCTTATATCCTGCTCCCCCGCTACAGAGGCCCTGGAGCCATTATGGTTATGGTTGACAGACATGATAAGAGTGAAAGGTGTGTATGTACCTCATACACAAGGTCCAGGTAGCCAAAAATGTTCCATGGTCAAAAGGGTACTACCGGTCGGATACTCATTATACAAAATAACTAAAGATTTGCTTAGTATTAAGAAATACACATACAATTTCTAAAATATACGCTTTAGGCTAAAGTAACGTGTTTTACACATACGTTTACCAGAAAATATCCTACAGACAACACGAGGTCATCTAGTCGTTTAGGACGACGAAAGTCGTCAAGGTCGTAAGTGTGGTTCGTTTAGGACGAACGAAGTCGTCAAGTCGTTTAGGACGACGGAAGTCGTGAAGTCGTTTAGGACGACCGAAGTCGTCAAGGTCGTAAGTGTAGTTCGTTTAGGACGACCGAAGTCGTCAAGTCGTTTAGGACGAACGAAGTCGTCAAGTCGTTTAGGACGACGGAAGTCGTCAAGTCGTTTAGGACGACCGAGGTCGTCAAATCGTTTAGGACGACAGAAGTCGTCAAGGTCGTAAGGACGACAGGTGTCGTCAAGGTCGTAACTATAGTTCGTTTAGGACGACCGAAGTCGTCAATTCGTTTAGGACGACGGAAGTCGTCAAGGTCGTAAGGACGACAGATGTCGTCAAGGTCGTAAGTAAGATTCGTTTAGGACGACAGAAAGTCGTCAAAAAGTTTTTTCAAAAACCAAGACTGCTTAATTTGTAATTATAAAATTATTGGCAAAATACAGATGACTTAGTAAAAAGGTAATTTAGTCAAAAATTAAACCAGAAAAAGGTTAAAAACATAAGATGTAATGAAAACAGTTATTGGGTATGGTACTCCTAGTTTAGACGTCTATTATCAAGCTAAGTAAAAAATCAATGTTCGCGTGAGTTAAAAACATGTACATAAAAATGCGCAACCGCGCTAGTGTGAGGAATAGGTAGTACGAGAGTACGAACTCTACAAATACTACCTATGTCACACAAAAATAATAAGAAAAAGTATTTGGACATACCCGACTATCTGTTACCTATTTCCGGAGCTATATCAATTATTTTGATAGGGCATCTTGCAATACAGCATTGAAACACATAAAAATGTTCATACATGATTGTTGCCAATAATACAATTATTAGGCAATACATAGATATCGTAACATAAACTATATGAGTAGTGCATGCGACCTCTACCAGACTCAATTCTCACACCCGCGGCTCATCAGTGGAGGAGTGTGGAATTCAGTTTTTTAAAATACTTTTACAAAATCCCCCAAAAAACATATACCAAAATTAGTTTCGCCGCTAGTGAACGCTAGTGAAACTAGTGAAAGCTAATTGACACATCAACATGAAACAAGAATTGTGTGACAACATAAAAACCTAAACAAAAACGTCTATTTAGAAATGTGTATCCAAGAATTTAATGGTGAAATGTCCAAAAGGTTATTAAAATTGTTGTGTTTACATGACTTCAAAAAGTAGCGTTTTAAGCTTCGTGTTTTATAATTCTTTTGTTTAAGCTTCAGATACACTTCTCTACAAATTTTTAAAAAATCATCAGAATTGCTACACAAATTTGAAATTCTAATAATTTCATTAGCAAAAACGTTGTAACAGCAGAATTTGGAAATATTGCTATCTATTTCTGGCAAACTAACAGCGTTGAACGAGAAAAATTTTCTTTTATCAAAAACCGAAGTTATAAATTTTCCATTTTCTATGTTAATTTTTATATCTAGAACGTCTGCTAGTGAAAAATGATCATTTACTAAGTTCAGTTCTAGATCCGCTGGATAAATGAGTTTCCAAAGTTCTAAGAAAATTCCGCCATCATTAATAACCGTTATGTCGTCAATATATCGAAAAACATATTTAAGTAGTTCAAGCTTTTTATAATCGTTTCTATTAGTCAAAAGTTTAATAAATTTGAGTTAGAAGCTAGTTTGACAAGGTACACTGGACGTAGCAACCGGCATGGGGGGTGAAAAAGGTCTCCCTGCGCCTTTGCAGCGTTTAAACTGGAGTTAAGACTATTTTGTGCCAGTCTGTTGAGGCTTTGAAAGTGGAGGCAGCATTCTAAACTGGCTAAGATAAAGCTTTTGGGTACACGTTTAATGATTTTTGTATTTAGGTGCTCGTACAGACCGCATTTTTCCTACTTTCCTATACTAGAGCTCGCCAACCCCCTTCCCTCTCTCTTTCTGCAGCCTATTTTGTCCATATCAGCCTAACGAGCGGGCACACGTAGTTTTCACCATCTTAGTTGCTGTTACCAAGCGGGGGGCAGTAGTTATCGGATAAACGATACTTGCTGCCCTGGGCCTGACTGAAATAACCGTATGTTAGTTTCGCTTGGGGATCATGTTTCTGTCCGTGATCTTAGTCTCTCCGCCTCTTGACTGCGGTCTGCGGAGAGCGCCACTTACAGGTCACGACGTGTATCTTAATACTGGTTGGGCCCCGACCCAAAAAAAGACAAAGCGTTTGCGAACTGGAGTTTATCTCAGATCAGTAATAGGTGTGGCAGATGGAAAAGGCCCTTCTGTGCCTGCTGCTGCGTTTTGAGATAAAAGTATTTAATGAATCTTAAGTTAAACTAACTCCTGACGGCAGCGGACATTCCTTAACTTTCCTATTTGAGACTTGGCCTCCCTTCCGATCCGACCCTTTTCTGCAGCCAGTTTTTTTATTCCAATTGCCTTCCAAGTGGGCACTTCTAGATTTCAGCCAACCTAGTCTCTACAGGTATGCGGGGGGGCAACTTGTGTTGGAGAGAACAATTGCCCTGTTGCCCTGGGCGAGACTGCAATAACTGTACACCGGCTTGGCTTGGGGACTACGTTTTCCATCCGTAGTCTTCTTCTCTCCTTCTTATGTTCGTTTAGCTGTCTGCGGGGAGAAACACCTTACAGGCCTCACGTGGAGCCTAAATGGTGTCGAGCCTTCACCAAAAATGCTAAACTTTCTACAAGTTTTCTCTATCTGCTAAGTTATGCTAAGTAATTAGTTAGCGGCAAATTGTCTTCAAACAAACATTTGTAAAACATAAGCTTTATAGTTCCAGTGTACAAATTAGTGCTCCAAGCATTACTGAAATTACATGAAAAACTTCTAACAATAGCTAATATTGCACTTGAAGTTACAGCTAATCGAACCACGAAAGTTCATTTTGGGTTTAACGATACGCAATATTAATAGTACTGGGGCCAGTTTCATAAAAAACCGTCTCGAGTTCTCGAGTTCTCAAGTTCTCGAGTAGTCTGTTTTCAGCAACAACAACCGTTTTTCTATTAAAAATTATATGTAAAAGTATCTACGGAAGATTTTATGGTGATTTATTCAGTCAATTATACAAGTTATTAAAGCAGGAAGAAAAAATTTACGAATTTAGATTTTCAAAAATTTCTTGAGCAGGTCTCAAGTTGGCGAAATTTTCTCTGGTTGAAATCGACCAGAGAAGTTGACTCGAGAACTCGAGAACTTTTTCAGCGTGACTTTCAATGCGACTTGCGGATCTCGAAAACTTCCAGCGTAGTTTAGCTACTACACTCGAGAACTCGAGAACATTTTTATGAAACTGGCCCCTGGTCGCGCAAACAAACCGAATGCGATTTAAGCCATTTCGCGCCTCTCCGCAGCTATCGAGCTATATTTGGGCCACTTAGACCGCTCGGAATGCACTCGGGCCGCTCGGAATCTTCGGGTCGCTAGGTCCGTGAATCGTGCTTCGGGCCGAGTTTGGGCCGGAGGTTGGATGGTCCGAGCCCAAGCCCGGCCACAGAATTTTCTTAACGGCACAATCCTAAGTGCAGCCCAAAGTTTACATTAGTGTTGTTTCAGCAGCTGAAACTGAAACTGAAACCTAGTTTCAGCTTGTACATGTTTCAGTTTCAGTTGCTGAAACTGAAACTAAAACTGAAACCATAACAGATTTGGAGCTGAAACTGAAACTGAAACTTAGTCGAAGTGAGAGCTGAAACTGAAACTGAAATTAAAATAGCTTTTGAGCTGAAACTGAAACTGAAACTAGAACCGTTTCCGAGCTGAAACTGAAACTGAAACAGTTTCAGCTCCACACTAAGACTGAAACTAGTTTCAGCTCTCGCTGAAGCTGAAATAGGTTTCAGCTCTAGCGTATGCATGCTTAGCGTAGACGAGTGTCTTTGGGAGC
>JASAND010000289.1:0-16184 GCA_030248195.1 Trissonchulus latispiculum | reverse complement strand
ACAGCCACCTCACCCCAGTCGGTGCTCCGGTTAGGAGTGGTGCCACCTTAGAACAATATTAACATTTTTTGAGGAGGGGGGTGCTTGACACTGAATAATTGCCATAGCAATTACCCGAGGTGTTCTACAAGGCTGTCAGAACGTACATTACGTCCACCGTAATGGAGGTGCCAAAGATTTGTATCCGAAATAAGGAAAACTAAAATTTCCAGTTCTACATCTACACCCATCCACGGAAATTAAGTCCGTTCGATTGCTATGGGTAAAGTACGTACAGCGCTGCTTTCAAGAAGAGAAAAGACTCTGAGGAAGGAAGAAGCGACAGATTTGAGACTGGACACGCTTTGAAGACATATGGTTTGCTTAGGAGTGGATAAAGTGCAAGCGAATTCAAAAATCTTATCTATCCTCCGAAAATGGCTTAACTAAAAGCTAGATTTGCACTAGAAATGAAAATAGCTATCTAGCGATTGTGGAGTTGTGGCGCTATGATTCAGCAATCATTTAAGGTGCTGGTTTCCTTTCGGGTATTTTTGACTCCTACGGCTTTAATCCTTTACGCAAAGGGCTAAAACTTACGAAATAACCTATTTCCGTGCTCTTTAACATTTTAGGACCAGTCCCGTATTCTTGGGCCAAAGATAAGAAAGTTTTGGTTTTGTGCCTATAGAAGACTCCCAGTAGGTAGACAAGACACGGGATTGGTTGGTATGGCTGGAAAGAGGACTCGAAAATGAACATTTTTGTTCTTACAATCTTTGAGTTATCTCCAGTGGTTAAGTCAGTATAAGCAAAAACTGTTTTTAGGGTCAAAAAATGGCCATTTTCAAGGAAATCAGTTTTTTCAAAATTACTGTTTCCACATCCTTCAGGCAAAATTAACGGGTTCTTTTCCGATTGCCCCCCCCCCCCCACCACTCAAAGTTCTTAAAACACGACCAAATGAGCTGAAATTTGGTATGGATATGTTTCGACCACCCTTGAGTTCAAATATCCCGTAAAATTTTTCGATTTCGCGAAATTCGATTTTTTCGATTTCGGGGGGGACCAAGGAGAAAAATTTTTTGCCTTTGATTGTTGCTGAAAGTTGTATATAGGGGTTTTCTGGGCCGCCGAACACGAATCTGAAGTCCGCTTTTGTTCACAGCTTCTCGTTGGATTCACTATAAGCTAAATCTGTAAGCTTAAGGTTAGCAAAAGCAGCTTGCACAAAATACAACGAAAAGGCGGTGTAGAAAAACGTGACTTCAGATTCGTTGATTCGACGACTGAAAAACCCCTATATACAACATTTCGGCAAAACTGAAGACAAAACATTTTCGGTTTCCCTTGGTTCCGGCTTAGAAATTGAAAAATCGAAAATTTCCGCGCTGTCGAAAAATTTGCGATGACGAGCTTGAGCGTGGTGAAACTACGCCATACTAGATATCAGCTCATTTGGTCGAGTTTTTCAGAACTTTTGGTGAAATCTGGAAAAAATCAAGTGAAAGCTTAGTTTTTATACTCAATCGATACATCGATCCAAATGCACATTTTATGAATGCCTATTAGCCGGAGTTTATTGCTTTTTTCAGCTAGAGATTTGGCCGAAAAACCATTTTGGCAAAACTGCGATTATTTTGTTTCGAACATCGATTTCTCAAAAACTACTCGACGGATTCCGGAGATTTTCGGCAGAATCGAAATTCGCTTCGGCAGAATCGAAATTCGCACTTCTGCGGAGGGACGTTTTTCTTGGTTTGGGCTAAAACATATTGAGTAGCAAGAAAACTCAATGCGAAGTTGCGAAATTTCGTGTTACTGTGCATTTGGCCGATTTTCTCGACCGCTAAGACCTGCTGAGCCAAATCCAAAAAAACGTCCCTCGGTCCATATGTCCTTCATATCATGGCACAAGAGGAACTTTTGTGTCGATTCTAAGGTTATGAGAAATCGATGTTCAAAAACTTTTGGTTTATATTCATCCAGTTGAAGATGACAGCTTGTCAAAAAAATTTTCTGCTCATTTTGCTAAATGCTTGTCACCAGTTCTATCATGACTCGTAGGAGAATGTACAGATAATAAGCTTTAAAACGATGTATTAAGCTCTTTGCAACTCCCAAAATTGCGAAAGTTACAGCGTTTCAAAAAACACCACAAAAGCACTGCACAAAAGAATACCGCCACCTTAAGGTGGTGATTCCTTTTGGAGATAAACTTTGAACCATGATTACTCATTCACTACTTGGAGCTAAGAAGCCATCTTTACAATGGAGCTTAACTCTTTCTAATGACTACAGTGGAACTAATTTTGGATTTCGAAAAAATTTAACGGATTTTTGAAGGAGTGTATTTTTCAGATTTTTTGAAGACGGAAGTAAACTTGTTCGAGAGACATTGATTATATCATTACAAACCTTTAGCAAAAAATGAAGGAAATTCGTAATGCAGAAATTAGCTAAAATGTGTGCGCAACCTGTTTCTTCCTACTTTTCCCAACTTTGGCAAGCGACCACTTTAACTATTAAGCAGCAATTGGGGCAACTAAAAAGGGGTCCCGGGGTATTTTTGTGTAAAAAACACATCTGTTAAGTGACAATCCTCTGGCATACATACATACTAAATGCTCCACACTTTGTCGCAAAAACTACATTTTTTATGATAGCAGCCTATGGGATAGCAGTTGGAAGATGATCATGCCTCATATAATTGGCGACTGCGACGCTTTCAAATTAAAGACGCCCTTGGTATAATTATGCAGTCTGCATAGCCCCTGAAAAGAATTGATTATTTGATTTCTGCAAACATAATAAATTTTTGGAAGCTAAAATAAGAAAACTGGTAATATCTTACGATAGCGAAAAGCTAAAAAGTTCTTTGAAAAAGTAAGCTTTCAAGAGCTGAACAAGATCTTTTGAATGAATACAATTATAGCTATGCAGCTACTGACTGTCTAACTGTCAAAAATTGGCAAAAGCTGACCTGAATGGAAACGTCTAATTTTTGAAGCGGGATTGCGCAGAGGGTGATAGAATGCTAAAAGAACTCATTTTTGAAAGTTTCATCAAATATCGTCTTGATTTGTGCCGTCAGTCAACATTACATACATGCCCAAAAAATCACCACCTTGAGTTTCTGTTGAGCCAATAAGATCACCATCGCGTCAGACAACTTCTGATTATCACAGTACAACGGAGACTTAGCTTACTCACAAGTTCATTAAGATGTTGAATATGTTGGGCAACATACGTAGCTATGTACATTACTTGATTTGTCTGCTGCTGCAGCATACAAAAGGTCTGGGTGGAAACCATAAGCCTGCAAATTCTGTAACGAACTATTTCTTTAATGTGTGCTTGTTTTAGCCTGACTCAGAGTTGCATATCAACCTAGATGTACATAAAGTCGTGGTGGATAAGAACAGAACAGACTGAATTAGAGTCCACAGTAACTGTTGTGCCTGTTTATTTGCACCGTATTGTCTTCTTATTATCCGAAGTTATCTCTGTAATCTGTTGCAGTTAAATTACATTAGTTAAATTAAGTTACATAACTCATAGGATAATAGGTGACATGGTATCAAGTTCTGATTTCACATCTTTCGATCAGGTAGACCCTGTATGCAAAGTAAAGTCAAGTAAACGTAAACATAAACTGTACATGAACATAGCATAACCAGATACATAAAACTGCTTTTGTATTATGCTGTTAAAGTTGTTCAAGTTTGTTTGGGGAGGACTTCCTTGATAAGATCCTATTCATGCAAATCCCTCTAAAAATTACCAGCTTCAACTGCGTAGTGCTGGTGGCTGACACAGGTTAAAGCACATCCCTGGAAAGCTGAGGAGTTCCAATGCTATAAACCATTTTGCTGCAATATTATTCAGAAATGTTTAGCAAAAATCAACGAAAATAAGATTTCATTTTTTCGAAACTTTTCCAGGTAATTTGATGGCAACATGGCAAATGGGCTGCACCCTTGAAAACAGCACACCGAGAGCATTCCAATAGTTGTAACATGGCTCAGTGTAACCAAACCATGCTACAACCACCTGCGTACAATTGAATTGCACGCTACACTGTGCAGTACAATTGTACTGCACGGTGTAGCGTGCAGTACAATTGTACTGCACGGTAAGACTTCGCTGCTCTCCTGTCGGAGTATGCAGCGAGGCTGCTGACAGCCAGCAGAACTGACTGCAGTGACCAAGAATTTCTCTCCCTTATATACTTTCTGCCGAAAAAATATGCAAATTTAATTGAACAGTATATAAACGTCTGAATTTTGAAGCCAAATGTCAGTCTTTAAAGACATGACATATAGAAGACGATATGTTTCTAGTTTTTGGAGCCATATTACAAGCCAGTTGTAGCACTGCTTCCTGTGCTCACAGAAATTTGTGAGCTCGCTTGCAGGCGAAGCCCTTCACTCGGAGCTTCGCCTGCTTGTGTGCATACAAATCTCTGAGAGCACTGCTGGCAGTGCTACAACTTACACTTGTGGCTTAAATTCTGATCTCTTTCAGGTGCCAGCAGTGTGCTGTTAAATTTGGTAATTTTTACTACTTGAGCGGACGTCCTTTATATGATCCATAATTGTGTGTAATGCGCGCATATGTGCGTATTTGGAAATCAAATTGTATTTTCGGGAACATCTGATTTGTCTGAATATTCTATAAGGTTAGGCTATTCGAATAGGGCCTCAATACTCTAGAAAATCCGACAAATGTGCGGTGACACGAAATTTCGCAACTTTGTATTCAGTTTTCTCGCAAGTGGAAACGTTCTAGCTCAAACCAAGAATAATGTCAATCCGAAATAGTGCCATTTTTCATCTGGCCCAAAAATCACGCGAATCCGTTGGGTAGTTTTTGAGAAATCGCTGTTCAAAACAAAATAATCGCAGTTTCTGCAAAAATGGTTTTTCGGCCAAATCTCTAGCTTAAAGAAACGAATCCCAGCTAATAGGCACTGATAAAATGGGCAATTAGATTGCGTATCGATTGAGTATAAATAAATGAAAATTGTTCGTACGATTTAGCAGTAATTTTGAAAAAACTGATTTTTTGCAAAACGGCCGTTTTTTGACCCCAAAATCGTTTTTGGCTTATACTGACTAACCACTAGAGAGAGATAGCTCAAAGGTTGTAAAAACGAAAATGTTCATTTTTGAACCCTCTTTCCATCCATTACAACCAATCTGATGTATCGACTACCTACTAAGGGTATAATGCCAAAAACCGAAATTTTCTTATCTTTTCACCTAAAAATGTGGGACTGGTCCGAGAATGTTAAAGAGCACCAAAACAGCATATTTGGAAAGTTTCATCTACTTTCATAAAGAATTGAAGCCTATAGGGTCAAATTTACATAAAAGGAAACCACCACCTTAAATTTAAAATGGAAGTTTCATTGATATGGAGACTTCTGTCGTTGTGTGGAGGCACCAGTTATTGGAAAATAGAGCTAGGATGGTTGGATTGACTGTTTAAACCTAAATTAATCAGTGCTAGTACAGCTTTTCTTCACATTTATAAAAACTTTGATAATTTCTTTATCTTTAGTGAAACATAATTTAATCGTATGCAAATGCAAGAGTACTTAGAACGTTGATGCTGCTTGTAACAGTAAAAAAGGTAATAAAGGTGACCCCTGGAGAATATCTCCATCCCTGCTTTAGGGACAAGGGGTGGGGGTGCCGGTGCTCATCCCCGGATACACAGCCGTAGGACCAGGAGTGTCACTACCTCAAATGATGACTACATCCGTGGAAGGGGGGCCGGCCCTTCTAGGCTTTAGGCCCTACACGGACTCCTGTTACCTTCCCACAATAGTGGTGACCCATTTACCGACCAATTAAGGATGGATAGCTGGGCTGGCTGGAGCTCACGGCGAGCCGATATGTGCTTAGTCCCTTGCTCAAGGGGATTTGTGAAAGCTTTTGTGGCAACGGGGATTCGAACCTCGGACTATGGGATCCGAAGTCGAACGCCTTAACCACTCGGCCGTCACGGCACACAACAGTAACAGTAATGCACGATTATAAAATATCTGGGATACCCTAAATACACGACGGGGGGGGGAGAAGAAGTTGAAGAATTTTGCGATTACAGAAAAAGCCGTAATGCAAATGTTCAAAACAATTGATTTGGCATCTGTTGCATCTAACACATATCATGGCCCGTTCTTGTATATTATTGACACACACTATTCCGATGTTTTAATGTTATAGTTAAACTAATTGAAAATTAGTTAAATAGCTATTAAATTAATATCACTGAGAAGAAAGGTGGTATATATTTAAACATAAATCCTGATTCGAAAGCTTTGAGAACTACTAAATCCCAAAAAGATTATGGCAAATGAGCAGCGGGGGGTCTGGGGGCGGAACCCCCAGAAGTTGGAGATTTCTTGCAATTACGGTTAAGTCCGTAATAAAATTTTAAAAAGATAAATTTGTCTTCAGTTACATATAACAAAAGCCCCTAACGCTAATGCATTCTTTGTGTAAATTGTATTTCTAAATTCTTGAATTTTGAATAAAGTCAGTATTAATAAACAAAGAAGCGCCTAAAGTTAAAGTTAATTAAAGTTAAATTTATCGTATTTTTTCGTAGACAGCTTTATGCTGTTATAGATGTTAGAACAATGTAAGTTTTGCATTATTTCAAATTGCATTTGTGTATGCTTTACGAAATACGTTTTTAGATGAACTATGCCAGGATGCTTTAAGTGAACCAAAAAATTGGATATTCTGCAAATTTGGTTACAAATGTTTGTTAATTTCGGGATTAACCCTCCAGAAGCTGAAAAATGTTTTGATGCGAAGAAATTCTGAGCATAAAATTTTGCTAATGCAATTCTATAAACTGCATCTCTAAATCTTTATATTTTGAATGAAAACATATCAATAAACAAAAAGCGTGTTGCATTTAGATATATAACAACTCAACAAGTGCTGACATATGACAAAACTCATTGGCATTCGATGCCATAGTGGAAAACACCAGGGGTCTGGGGGGCGGAGCCCCAATGTTGTTCGAAACATGTTCCTAGACCGTCTCTGTAACTAGAACTTCACCAATTCCTGCTCAACTATCGCATTACTCCTCATGCAACAACACGCATAGCACCAGCCGAAGCCATGTATGGAAGACGGTTGCGTACTCAGCTCTCGGTTGTGACAGATGTGGTAATGTAGAAAGAGATTCAACAACCTGAGATTCATACCAAGAGAAGATTAAAAACTGTAATGAAGAATAAAATCAGTAATGAAACACCTGACGCTTAAACATATATAAACCTCTGTTGTTTGTGAAACGGGACACTTTTTCTGTTGTCTTAAAGTGAAACTCAAGGGCTTGTATATTGTTATATATCACAAGCTATTTCGGCTTTCCAGAATCATGTCAGTAAAGATAACTGACATCTTGCACAAATTCTCCGGATCAGACGGTGATGACATTGTTGAGTGGATCAAAAAAGCTGAACTGGTCGCGAGCCTGCAAGGAATAGAGAATCTAGCCAAGTTTGTCCCTCTATTCCTGCAGGAATCAGCTTTTGCCATCTTTGACCAATTGGAGGATGAAAAGAAAGGCAGCTACGATGAAATAAAAAAGGCGTTGGTGTCCGCGTTTTCACTAACGCCCTACCAAGCCTTCGATCAGCTGAAGGCTCGACGACTGGGCCCGGATGAGTCGGCTGATGCCTTCCTAGCCGATCTGCGCCGATTGCTACGACTGATGGGAAGCAATGATGAAAGCGTCTTGCGCTGTCAGTTCGTCTGTGGATTGCCGGACGACGTGGCGTCACAAGTAAAAGCGTTGAAAGGACACGACTGCGGAATCGCGGAATTGCTTGCGTGTGCGAAGTCCGTCATGGCTGACCGTCGTCAGGACCGCGTGGCGTTCGCAGGGGCCAGATTCAGTCAAACCAAAAGCTTTGGCAAACCAACGGTGTTGATATGTTACGGTTGTGGGAAACCGGGTCATATCAGACGTGAATGCCGGCTGGTCTGCCACATGTGTCAAGCGCGAGGACATACAGCTCAGAATTGCGGCCAAGCCAGAAATCAGGGAAACTGCAAAGGGGAGACGCCGACGGATCATGCGCCGGTGGTCGTCTCCCAGAAATACTAAACAAACTTCCAACAATAAACGTTATGATTAGCGGGCAGTTCCAGTTTACTGCTTTGCTCGATTCTGGCTGTACGTCCTCGGTTATTTCCTATGAAGCGGCAGGTCGGATGGGTTGCCGGGTCAAAAAGCGAAGTGGAACCAACTTGACCACGCTTGGGGGTGGTCAGGTGCCGATAATGGGGACCGTCAAAGTGACACTGTATCCCATCGATTCCGTGGGCTCCCTATGTGAAGTGGAACTTACGGTAGTAGAAACGCCATTCCTTTTGCCGGGAATTGAGGTGGTTTTGGGTATGGACTTCTTCAAACAATGTGGTAGAGTTACGATATGGGCGGACGGTACTTCTGAGGTAGGAGTCACACAACAGGGAGCGGTGGGATGTGCTGTAAAGGTTAACGATTCAAAACACGGCCAGGAAGAATCTAGGACTGACCACAAGTTGGAACCGATAGTGGAATCAGACTTTGAAGCCGAATTCAACGGACAATATTGGACGGTGAAATGGCGTTGATTAAGTGGTCCCCCGAGCAACCTGAAGAATGCTAAAGCCGACTATGGGATGACAACCACTGTGAGAGAAGGATGAAGAAGAGACAAGGAAGTAAGAAAATGGATTGAGGATGGGTGGCTAGAAGAACATGATCTTCAAAAACATGGAGCGGTTAAAGGACTCATAGCGTTCATGGCTAAGGATGAGCCGAGAAAGGGTAGAGTTCGGCCAATCATGGATTATCGAGAACTAAACAAGCACATCCTTAGCTATCCAGGAAAAGAATGTGCTGTTTGCCCGGAGAAATTAAGATCATGGAGAAGGAGTGGAACGAATGCTCAAATTTTGGATCTAAAGAAAGCCTACTTACAGATCAGAGTCCATAAAGATCTTCTACCCTACCAAGCCGTAGCCTTCGAAGGGAAGACGTACGTGATGACTAGGATGGGATTTGGATTAAGCATCGCACCAAAGGTAATGGGAACGATCCTAAAGAAAGTCCTATCCCTACAGCCAGACATCGAAGCTAACACCGACAGCTACATCGACGATATCTTTTGTGATACAGAGAGAGTTCCCTCGGCTAGGATCAAGAATCATCTGCTCAAGTATGGGCTGGAAGCTAAAGAGGCCGAAGACTTGAACGGCGCACGTGTGCTAGGACTGCGAGTTCATAAAACTGATGCAGGAATCTACTGGTGGAAAAGAGACAAGCCTATTGAAGCCCCTGCCTTTGCCATAACCAAAAGACAACTCTTTTCTTTGTGTGGGCAGCTAGTCGGGCACTATCCTGTGGCTGGATGGTTACGGGTGACGTGTGGATTCCTGAAAAGACTGACCAATGGAATGCCGTGGGATGATGTGGTACCAATCGATGTACAGACAAGAGTGCATGAGGTACTGGGCAAGCTGGACAAAGAAGACCCGGTACAAGGGGTCTGGGGAGTATCCAGCGGGGCTCAGACAGGAGAGCTATGGACCGATGCGAGCTCCATAGCGTTGGGGACGGTGGTGGTAATCGACGGAGAAAAAGTTGAGGATGGTGCGTGGCTGCGGGAGGAAAATAGTGGTGTTCATATCAATTCTGCCGAGCTGGAGGCTGTAATTAAAGGTTTGAACCTAGCTGTCAAGTGGAGCCTCACAAGAATTGAACTCTACATCGACTCAGCAACGGTAGCTGGTTGGCTCAACTCTGTCCTCAATGATACTCACCGCATTAAAGCATCTGGACTGAGCGAGATGCTTACCAAGAGAAGGCTGGATATCATACGTGACCTTGTGAAAGAGTATGGTCTACACGTAAAAGTTTGCACGGTTCCGTCCCACGAGAACAAAGCTGACGTTCTTACTAGAGTACCACGACAATGGCTAGATAAGCCCCAGATCTGTGCGACCGGGACCGTGGTAATGTAGAAAGAGATTCAACAACCTGAGATTCATACCAAGAGAAGACTGGATATCATACGTGACCTTGTGAAAGAGTATGGTCTACACGTAAAAGTTTGCACGGTTCCGTCCCACGAGAACAAAGCTGACGTTCTTACTAGAGTACCACGACAATGGCTAGATAAGCCCCAGATCTGTGCGACCGGGACCATGAACAGACCGCTGCCAGCCCTGAGCCTGCGGGAAATTCACGAAAGCAACCATTTTGGCATCGAGCGAACTTTGTTCTTAGCAAAGAGGCAGCTGGGGCCAAAAGTTACAAGAGAGTCCGTCGAAGAAGTAGTGAAGGATTGTAACATATGCAAGATGATAGATCCTGCACCAGTCACTTGGGAGAAAGGAGAATTGGCAGCGAAAGAGCCATGGCAAAGGATAGCTACCGATATCACCCATTATGGTGAGATCCCCTATCTAACCATGGTCGACACCTGTTCAAAGTATGCCATATGAAAGCGTCTAAGCAACGAATCAGCAGCAGAAGTAGCAGGAAAGATGGAGCAGGTATTTTTAGAACACGGGATTCCGGCCGAGCTTATGTCGGACAATGGTAAAGCATTCAAGAGTTTCCAAGTAAAGAATCTGTGCGCCAAGATGGGAATCGCCCAAGTATTCACCGCTGCGTATCGACCTCAAGGCAATGGCGTGATTGAAAGAAATCATCGCACCATAAAAAGGATGGCTGCGCGGACTAGGAAAAGACCGGAAGTCATGGCGTTTTGGTATAATCACACGCCAAACTGTAGCAAAACCATACCTGCCCATCAGCTGCACAAGTACCAATCAAGAATGCCTGGGGATCGGATGGGCAAAACGAAAAAAATAGACAGTTCTGTTGGCGTCGGCGAACTTGTCTATGTAAAGCCCCCGGGCGCCCGGTGTACAACTGAATGGGTTCCGAGAGTAGTGACTAAGTTAATTTCCAGTCATACGGTGGAGGTGGATGGGACCCCTCGCCATGTAAGTGACATCCGCCGGATCGCTCAACCTCAGCCAGCAAGCCCTACACGCCAGCAAGTAAACTTTGAGCGCGCCGAAAATGAATTCATAGAAAGCGGAGACGAAAATGATGAAATCAACGATGCCCAAGCAACAGTTTATCCAGCAGAAAATGGGGATCCCGTGGTGCAAGGCAATGCCAATAACCCCGAGGTGGACGGCATGCCAACGCCTGAACCCCTGAGGCAACGTTATCCAAGACGACAACGCCTCAAAACCCTCCGATTCCGCCCTGGCGTAGACAAAGATGCCTTTGTTCGGGCAACATAGAGTACAAACTCTAGGGGGCATGTGGTAATGTAGAAAGAGATTCAACAACCTGAGATTCATACCAAGAGAAGATTAAAAACTGTAATGAAGAATAAAATCAGTAATGAAACACCTGACGCTTAAACATATATAAACCTCTGTTGTTTGTGAAACGGGACACTTTTTCTGTTGTGTCTTAAAGTGAAACTCAAGGGCTTGTATATTGTTATATATCACAACAGAGGAGTCCAAAAGAGGGGTTGGAGGGCCAGCTCTGGGAAATTCGTGGAAGTGACAAGGTGTGGGTACGGGATTACTTGGGTCCCGTAAAGTAGCAAAGGGCCTGATTGTTTCTACAATAGGCTCTCGCCTATATCAGGTGAAGGTAAAAATGGCTCTGGAAAAGGCATCGAGACCAACTCCGCAGACGGCGTAGTGTAAATGTAGGGCAAGAACAAAGACAAGAGCAGGAGCTATCAGGCCACACAAGCTTGAACTCTGACGACGAAGCGTCTGCCTCTGCATTTTGGAATGAAGCCTTTCAAGACATAAATCATAAGAATCCTGAGGCTCCGAATCCAGTGATCTTTCGGGATGATACCGCGCCCTGTCAGGCTTCGCCGGCAGCGAAGACGTTCTTTGGTCTTCGTTCCTGGTTGGGATGTGGGCTTTTCCCGTCCCGACTTTTGCCGTCCCGTTTTTTAAGGAAGAAAGGAAGACTGTTATGTCTAGAAGATAAAAATGTAAAAAAAGATAGAAGTTAAAAATATTCAAAATTATCTTGATCATATCTTCTGCTATATCTATGAGTTGAAAGTATAACGCTAGAAGTTTGAGTATCCAACATCCTCACCGTGAATGCTTGTGGGCAAAAGCAGCGGAACAACCAGATGTGTCATACATTATGCCCAACTGAGAAAATAACAAGGAGAGACCACAAACTTTTAGCAAAAATTGTTGAATTTTGAATATGATCAGCATTTTTAACCATGGATTTAAATAACGGTTACTGGCAAATCGAGATGTTTGTTCCGCATAAGGAAAAGACCGCATTCATTTTAATGTGATAGGTTGTGCTTTGACTAACGCCCCTGTGTCACTGAAGAATTATGGAGAGAATTTTCACATGAATTACCTGTTTACATGGACAACTTGTTAAATCTTCTAACGATGAATCACGCCATCTAAAAATGCAAGAAGTGGTTTTTTAGAAGCTGTCTGATCAAGGTTTGTGCTAGAAAAGGAAAACGTGTGTATGTTTCCGCAAAAAATCAGCATATCTTGACCTTTTATCTACGAAAAGTGCTTGGAGACACATCCACGCAAAGTGACTTTGGTTCAAAAATTTTCAGTACCCAACAGTTGCTCCCCAGACAGTTATGTGATGATTCCAAGCTGCAGTTTATGTATTGAAATGTAGTGGTGCTACACATCAGGTTTCAGGTATGTATGTGATATCGGTTTAGGGGTTAGCTTCTCTACGTGAGTGTTCTATCTAACAGTGCGGAACCACACAGCACATGCCTGGGTTTCACTGGTTCGGATCTTCTGCGTAAATGTTTCGGGTTAAATTTTCCTCAGTGCTTTGGTGCAGCGCGGAGGTTATATTATTGTTGCAGCTCCGGCACAGTACTTCAGGGCAAAATCTTTCTGCATATATTTCTAGAATAGCTATTATATTGATCCCAAATTTTCTTGTTCTTGCGCTTGTGACGTCAGGTCCCTGTTTCGTCCAGGGTGTATCACCATGATTAGGTTAGGAGTTGTCTCCTTATCTGGATCCACAAGTTTTGGGTGTGGTTATGGCGAATTGGCATTTGTTTAATTGAACTTGTGCGGAAAGCTGAAATGGCATGATTGGAAGAAAATACTAAAACTAGTCAATTGAAATTTCAAATCATCATGTTCTCTGGTTGCAGTGTTAGACCGGTTTTCTGGCTCCTAAAAGTTTCATTTAAATGATAGTTCTTAAAACAATGGAAAGTTTCCAAAAAAGTGGGTGATCAAGAAGAATATGACAAGGACGTGGCCAGTAGGGGCGAAAGACTCAAGCGAGTGATTGTGAGTTTCTGTACTTTCATAAACCAACGCTCCTGTTCAAATGTATCTTAAAATCAGTTTATACGCGGGCGCTGAAATTTTCTGTCCTGTCACGGCTCCCTTTCTATGCCTTCTGAGGAAGGAGGAGTATATTTTGCAGAGATTTAAGACTTCATCTTGTCTCTTGTACAGGAAGGCTGCAGTTTTAAGGAATCCCATTTGTCTAAATTTATAGAAAGTGCGTGGCCACAAACATTATCAAGATTAATTTTTTGCTTTTCCATTCACTGCAAGTATATTAATTCATATTTTTCAACGATTACAATATAGTATTTTTCTGATGCTAGAGCTAGATTACTAAAATACAGTGTGAGCTGCTTCTCATCTCAAGAGAGAAATTAATTCTTCCTCCTTTGTGTTTGTTCTCTAAAAGTTACATTATGGGCGCTAGAATCAAACGGAGTGAATACTTGGGTTTAACCAATTGAGTTCAGAATAATATCTAATACTGACTGACTTTTAACAAGCTGTTTTTGATTTAGCATCTTCTGCACTAAATGATATTTTCCTGTAGTGTAATATTGCATTTTCTTTTGTGTTCAGTATCCTTTGATAGTTGACCAATGGAGGCTCCGTGACCATTCTTTATGGTGCCCCACATTTAAAAGTTAAGGAATCTTGTTCTGAAAGGTGAATTTATAGCTACCTAGGCATCCATGGATTGACCGAACCGGAAATGTTGCCAGATGTTTCAGGAAAACGCTGCCCCGCGCACTACTGTGCAAGTACTAGTAATTATCAGGCTCCAAGCAATTGCTTCAAATTAAGTGCGCACGCATAACTTGAAATGATTGTTGTTATTATCACTTTAACTGGAAAAGTAAAGTAAAGGGAAGGTAAAGTTAAAACAATGGAAGTTGAATTTCTAACACTATAGCAGATGACAAAACCCAACATATTGGTAATACTCTGGCCGCAGGTGTTGTTACTTATTTTCAATTTCAACAAGTAGCAGTTTTGTATAATTTTCTTTTTATTCTCGACCCTTGCATTGAAGTGTTAGCCAAAATTTACATATTCTACTTGTGAGAGACCTTACAAGATTATCCTGAGTGGAGCTGAGTGGGATAGCAAAGTCAGATCAGATATCCTCCAGACTGAAATCTAGATCTCTACTGTAGTTTTGTAGGCTTCACTAATACAGTACACCTGGACCTTCTATTGCAATGTCAAACAATCGCATACAATAATCCACGCATGGACTCACTTTGAAAACTAGTACATAAGGTCCATGCATGAAGCTCCTGTAGAATTAATTGATATTGTTATTTTATTAAATTTCTTTGCAGCAGAACTTGCTTTGTCTTTCGAATTAATTTGAGGACAGTGCTTCGCAGATAGTTTTGACTACACTGCTTGAGTTCCGGGTCTGGAGGTTCCTGGTCGGCGCACATATTTCACCAGAAGCAAGTTTGTTTTTGGCAACTTTCGTTTTTCTTTCGTTCCCCACTTCTGTCGGCGGTTTTACAGTTCTTTTCAGATTGGATCTTACTTGTTCTCTTCTTTCCTTTATGTTCCGACAGAAAGGAATTAAAGTCAATGATTCATTCGTTTCTGAATTTTCCAGTAATTAGAAAATATCGGAAAAGTTCACTCCTACTCATAACGAGATGACGCCTTTTGTTAGTGACAATGGGTTTCAGCAAGATTGTGACAGCTGGCAGGCTCTTTGTTACAATTTGGAACTGCTATCTGCTGACTGATAAGTGCTGACCTCCCCATCACAGTATCACATAATACATAAAAGCATATAGCATAATAGTTTCGTTTGTAATAATACAATACTTGCATGTTGGAACTCGAATCAGACTTCTCAGAGAAACGCAGCTGTAGCGCTCTTCCCAGTTTGGCTGTGCTGGTACGAGCTGTACATCTTCTGTAATGAACTTCTCTGTAGACTCAGCCTACATAGGATATCCAGTTTCTACAAAGATATGGACAAGATGAACGTGCTTGTCGCCTGTAGCAGTATGCCGTGAAACTGTTTCACTGAAGAATTAAAATATACAAATTATATACAAATGTAAAATTACGAAAAATGCTTAGCTTTTTTAGTGTGTATTTATATTCTGCTGTTTGCAATTATTCTTCATTGAGTGGAATGTTTGATCTTGCCCTCTGAAACAACTGAGGTCATGGAAGTTCCGTGGGAAGGTGGACCATTATTACTATCCAACAAATCTGGTGAAAGGTAAGCCATATGCCAAATGAGACACTTACAATCAAATCGTTAAGGGATTCTCGATGATTGCTTTGGTTGCGGTCCATTTTTGGGATATTTTTCGACTTTCTCCGATCTCGCTGATTTTTTACCTATTTTATATTTTATATTTTATTATTCATTGGTATATTTTTATTCATTGGTATATTTTAACTGGTATATTTTAACTGGTATATTTTAACCAGCTTTTAAAAGTAAAGTCGTAAGTCTTACGATTGTCGAGTAATTTCACCTCAAAGTTGAGGATTCGTGTGTTAAGGCAGGCATAGACAGTGGAAAAAGTTGTCGTTTTTTCGCGGGCGCCAAACAATCTCCCGACAAACATTGATGACCGACAAGCATTGATGAATCTGACAAGGAAAATTAAAATAACGCTGAAATGTTAGTCTTTGTATCTTGGAATCAGAATTTTAATCTAGGCCTTCAAAATTTTTAATTAATTTTTGAAGAATTAAAATTTAACATGATGCTAAAATCGAGTAAAGGTAAAAGTTTGTCCAGATTCATCAATGTTTGTCGGGATATTTTTTGTGCACGCGAAAAATGACATTTTTTCACTGCAT
>JASAND010000288.1:0-34556 GCA_030248195.1 Trissonchulus latispiculum | reverse complement strand
TCCCATATTAAAGTTTTAAAACCTAGTCCTCTGTCCATTTACAACCTAATGTCACCCATATTGCATTTTTCATGCTCCACCGGAGCATTTTTATTCTTGTATGTATAGTCAACGCTATGCATGTATGCAAGCCATTCATTCATTATCTTTTCTGGCGATTTCCCCGCCTTTATTTATGAAAAAAAATCGTTTTATATATACAATAACAAGTCATAGGGCCGACTTCAAAAGGAACTATATGCATACGCTACCAGCAAGAAAGCCCTTTCAGCTCGTAAACGTTCTACACGATCTACAGTAGATTCTAAACAGTATAAAATCCTCCATGCCATATATAAGAAATGAGGTGGGTCCCCCCACAAATAAAAGAGAGTAAGAAGGTGCTCATCCCCGGATACACAGTCCTTGAGCCAGGAGTCAGTGTCACCTCGAATGATGACTACAACCTTGGAGGAGGGGCCAGCTCCACAAGGCAGATGCCCTACGCGGTCTCCTGTTGCCTTCCCAACATCGGTGGTACCCAACCCATTTACCCACCAATTAAGGGTGGATAGCAGGGTTGGCTGGAGCCCACGGCGATCCGATATGTGCTTATTCCCTTACTCAAGGGGATTTGTGAAAGCTTGTGGCAATTGGGATTCGTACCTCGGGATCCAAAGTCGAACGCCTTACTTACCACTCGGCCGTCACGGCACACTAGTGAACTCTGTTGCGACTACTTATATGCCCAGCGAATTCCCAATGGGAACTACATACACGATTTGTAAAAAAGTATTCACTTATATCCAAGTTACTCCTTTTAACGGTTAGTGTCCACGGATGTCCTCTTGTACCATCATACAAGTTCAAATCAAAATATACATAGAGGCATCAAGATCAAGTGTGCTTTGCTTAGGGTACTGTATCACTGTTCGTACATGTGCCACCACAGCATTCTCAGTCAGTAATCTGCAGGTGCGTGTGTGTAGTAAAGTAACCCTCGTTACAAATGTTGTAAGAAGATTGTCATTCTTGTTTTAGGCGGGTTTAGCAGAAGGGATCATTGTCATGTGCCTTGTTTGTTTCTTCAGGTTAGCATTACATGATACATCGTAGTTTTAAATTTTATTGTTACTATTATATACTAGCTACATGCTTCTCCTTTCCATGTTGTCAGCGTGATTGCTTTGTCTTAGAATATCAATGGCGCAGAGATATTGTCTCTCGACTGACTTACTAGACACTTTTTAATTACGTATGTAAACACTTCAGCTTGAAATGGAAATGGAATGAAATGAACAACCGCCCCACAGTACGCAAACCTTCAATGAATATATGTTTATACATATATGCTCAAGTTTGCCTCGGTACTGTGGACCCACCTCAGGGATTGCACCTGTTCGCCCATGGTCCCTACTACTCACAAAAGCGAGACTACACAGGCTACTTCAGTAATTCATATAAATTTAAGTTTTCATATCTTATACATAATTACAAGTACGTATATACGTACGTACGTACATGCATGAAAAGTACGTAATAGCTGCTCAGTTGCCCCTCAAACAAGTGCAATCCCCAGCTTTTGGTCGAAACCTACGCGAAATAGAAACGACTACATATATGGCATTTTTTAAACTTAGAATATTTTTGAATGATACAAAATATATGCCCAAGCTTTAATATTAGCTTAAGAAAAAAAATTTTTTGACGATAAAAAGAAAATTTATATATACGTACAATACGTGCGTATATATGTACAGAATTTCAAAGTGTTTTACCAAAGAGTATCGGATATATCTTTTCACCGAAGTAATTCAATTTGAGCTCAACTTTATGAAAAATTGTAATATATACAATTTTTCAATAGCAAAAGCTGTTCCCCTAGCGTACAGGTATGCTACATCTCGCCTACTTACCCAGAACTAACTTGGTGGGATCTAGACCGCACAAGCTACGAATATCTGCATCCAGGCTTTTCGAATCATTTTTACCAATCCACGTTCATATGCAAGATATTCGTGGGACCCAGACTGCGCGGGGAGACTGTAGCATACCAATTCATTTCATTCACCCTCCCAGGGAGTTATATTTACTTTCAAATCACATACAGTTACGCTAAAATGGGGCACAGTGTTACAATTCCACTGGTGGGTCCCTACACACAATAATTACATACGTATATATATGCATAAACAAAGTTTCACCAATAATTACTTATTAAATGGGTTGGTTGAGGTGTGCATCAGTTTAAGAAAACATCAGTCTTGGCACACCCTACTTTCAAAATCAGTAAAATATTAGTTTTAACCCCTAAAACCGCTGAATCACCCCCGAAGAAATGGTATTAACAGTTGTTTATTTTCGATTATCTTCCTTCGATTAGCTTATGGCAAACTTTCTCCTAGCTTATCTTTACTGTGGGGGGGGAGGTGGGGGACCGCCCCTCTCCCCCTATTCGTAACCCGAGACGAGAGTTTGCCAAATTTTGCTATTTTTCCCTAAATTTTCAAAAAAGTTTCCGGCTTCGCCGGATTTTTAACGAAATTTTTGCTATTTTAGCTTAAAAGCGCCTGAAATTAGTCATTTTTAGCGATTTTTGACAATTTTTGCACAAAAAATCCTAAAAATTCGTAATTTTTTCAAAAATATGCCCCCATTTTTGGTCAGCCCTGGGGGGACTGCAAACCCCCCTCCCCCATAAATTTTGGCCTAGAAATAAGCCAGTTCTCTACAGTATTTGTTGTTTGTTGATCTGTGTGCTATTCTCTGTGCTTTAGTATTAAAGCCATGCTGCTTCTGGTAGACTGCAAGTATGCCATTCTACAACGATTGCATCGTGAAGACGACTCTGCTTCACAGGATCTGTTGTCATCCGACAGATCAGACTCCGCCAGAATTCATGACCACAATGGAGTAAGTTCCACACTCTCATTGCTTTTTAACGTGCTCTTATCTATCTTTATTTTAGATTTTGCAAAAATGGGATTGAAAATGGGCCTTCATTTTTTTGTAATTGTGATGTTATTGTTTTGACGGCCCCTATATATACATGGATTTGTACAGTGTATATACCATGTTCCAATATGTATATATTTATTTACGTATATATTTATGTTTCGCGTGAGGTGTTTGTGAATTTTTTGGAACTTTTTTCATGCTTTTTGTAGTATGCAGTGGATTCTGGTCGATTTTCTTCCCTCAACATTCCTATGCATTCTCATCAGGACTTAAACTATGGAGAAGTTGGTACGTTACTCTCTGGTGGTTCATTACTCTCTGTGGTGTAGCTTGGACATTCCAGCATGCCTTATCACAGTTACTGCTGGCGTTTTCGTACATGCGGGACGGGGATGGCCTTTTGAGGGTTTTGAGGGTAAATTACACTACTTTTTTTCCGACTTCACCTGATTTTAGGTCTTTTTTAGCATATTTTTAGTCATTAGCGTAAAACGAGGTAAAAAATTTGGTTAGGTTTTGACTTGGCAGCAAACAAAGTTTTTCATCTGTGTAGGCTGTTTTTAAACATTTTCAAAAACATTTACCCTCCCTTCAAAATCCTGTACAGACTTAGACCACGGGGGGCACCCCTTTAGTCTTCCCCCAAGAATCTTTTGCCTAGGAAAAAGCCAGCTGTGATCCTCCTACCTCCTGTTCGTTTCAATAGGCTTGTTCCAGCAACCCTCTACTGAGAAAAAGAAAATTTAAGAATTACACGACTTTATATACTTTTTATGCCTTGGTTTTATTTTGTTGTTTAAAGTTACTGTCTGTTTATTTCCTCGAGTGTTTAACTCCTAGCTCCAGAGATTAGTTCTCTCAGGGTAAGAGCGCTCACAGCGCCCATTGGCTCTCTCCTGTTCGGCCTTAGTGACTGCAGGCAGGCGTTTCTCATTATTTCTCCATTTCCTCGAGTGTGTGACATTTTTGCAATGTTCAAGTGGCAATATTTCTGTTAGGGTGGTTCTGCTAACTTTGTTTAGGTTGGTATGCGGCTGGGATTTTTGGTCAAAGGTTGGTCGAAATATCCCTGCTGATATCCCAGATTGGATTCTGCTGTGCCTATCTCATATTTATCTGTGAAAATCTGAGCTCTTGGCTCCCGTCAATACAAAAGTATGTACGCACGTACAATTTAATCGATTGAAGGGACACTGCCAAATTTTTAACTAATTTTAATTTTGAACTAAAATGAAGAAATTAGTAGGGAGAGCTGAAAAACTATTTTTATGAGTTTTTATTTGCATTATATAATATATTTTTTGTTTCAGACGAACATGGTTATTAGCTCTGTTGCCTCCCCTGTATCTATTAACCCTCTATCGTGAACTTCATAGGCTTGCTTTTACAAGGTGATTGACTATTATACTGTCTCATTAAATTCTTGTTAATTTGTTTATTAATTGGTTAATAATTTGATGACATCTTGTTTAATGAACACAGTCGAGTTCGTTGTTGTTCCTCAGTAGTCTTTTGAAGCTCAGAAATCTCAGAAGCTTCCCAAAAGTGTTTTCTGATGTATCCTCTGCTTAATATCTACGTCTGGTTTTTCTAGTTTATTTGCTCAGCTATCCAACTGTTTGGCCTTCGCTGTGGTTCTCTGGTTTGATTTTGAGCATATCCATCTGGCAAAACAGTGAGTATCGATTCTCGTTGTGCTGTAGCTTTGCGTTTTGTGATTTTTTATCATTAATTGTGGTTTGTGGCCCTTTTTGAAGAGGTGATTGTATACAAATTGCCTATAAACGGGCAATTTGTGGTTTATATGCTTTGGGGAAGCAATATTTTGGGTACGATTTTTTGTGAAAATAGCAAGTTTCAGTAAAAATCCGGTGACGCTGGAACATTTTTGAAAATCGAGTATGGAAGCTTATTTTGTTCATCAATTTTCTTGACCTTGTGAGCTGGATCAAGATCCAGGAGGTCCGCCCCCTCCCCTTTCCAGAAATATTTTGAAATTTTTTGCTATTTTTGGCGCACATTTGGGCTATTAATTGTGGAAATTTGGTCTGGACCCCACCTGTTCAAACTCCTGGATACGCCTCTGCTTGTGAGAGCAATGTTGCGAGGGGAAGGAAATTTCCCCTTTCACCTGTGTAAACTAGCCGATTCAAGTTTAACTTAAAACTTAGACTATGTACTTCTCGAAGGACTGTTTGTTCGATTGATCTTAGCCGCTATTTTCTCACAAAACTGCAGCTGTAAAATTATCGTGTATCTCTTTAGGCTTCACATGCATACGTGGATACCAGTTTCAGTATTGTCGAATGAGGGAAAAGTTGTTACAGGAGCAAAAGCCTCCAAACATGCAACGTATTATATTATGTACAGGCTTACATCAAGAAAATGAGATAAACGCGGGCCAGCAGGCGGATCCACGAAGGATACAAGGCATTAATCAGGGTATTTGTTAGGGATTTTTTCCGGGGGAGGGGAAGAAATTTTCGGGGGGGGGGGAAGATTTTTTGCAAAAATGAGCCAAAAAATGGTATTTTTTGGCGTATTTTGCATGGTGAAACACAAAACGTTCTCAAAAATGCCAGGATTTAAGGTAAAAATAGCCCTTTTTACGAAAAAATCTCCGGCGAAGCCGGAAAATTTTTGAAAATTTGACTATTTTTGGAAAAAATGTAGACCTCATTAAGGGGGAAGACCAAAATCCCGGGGGGGGGGCGATTTCGAGGGGGAACGTATTTTCGGGGGGGGAAGGTCAATTTCGGGGGGCCCCCTGTAAAAAATACCCTGATTAATCATAGATAAATAATGAAAAACGCCTGCCTCCAGTCACTAAGGCAAAAGCCTTAGTCCGATTGGCTCTCTCCTGTTCGGACTAAGGGCTTTTGCTTTAGTGACTGCAGGCAGGCGTTTTTCATTATCTCTTTGATGATGTACACGTTTGAGATAATCTATAGTTTGCATAGATATTATGCTTGAACTTATTGTAGAACAGTTTTTTGTGTTTGTAGAATTAATCCGAAAGAATTTTCCATCCAAGGGTTTCCATTCTTTTTCTGTGTGGCTGTCTATTGCTTTGAAGTAAGCCCTTCCCTCATAATTCTAATCTGACATTCAAACTATGTCTAGTTTTTTGCTGGTTTTCTCTAGTAACTGTAGTATGCAATAATACTTGCTGATGTTCTTAAAACAAAAGATGTTGTCGAATTAATTTTTCTTTTAATTTAATCTCTTAATATTTCTTTTAATTGTCGAATGACTATTGTTTAATATTTAGGGAGCGGGTATGATCTTATCTCTGGAGGCTTCGGTCGCTGCCAGTATTCGACACAAATTTAGGAGGTACCGGCGTATTTATTCTTTGCAATTGCGTTTTTGAGGGTTTAATTTCTGTCTATTGCAAACGAAGATGCTTTTTTCCCAGTTCATGTTTTTACATTCCAATCCTCAATTTATAATACATACCTACAAAGAGGGCCATATAATTAATATGCGGACGTCCAAAATAAGCTTTTCAAGCCTAAATTTTGACGGAAAACGCTAACTACAAATGCATTTAAAAGCCACGTCGTGGTATATTCCGTGGATGATTAACTGGATTTGATTACCGTTAATCACATGAGAGAACTAGAATTGTTGGTTAAACATAATTGAAACTAACTCCTTGTGTAATCAAGCTGTAGAACAAATGATGTTTTCTTATTGTGTTCATTCCGTTGCAAATTAGTAATTCCTTCTGTCTGACCAAATGAAATATGGCTTTTAGTAGCCAAACCCTGTAAAATTAATGAATTTTCTTTATATTTTTGATTTTAGATATTTTGTTTGGACAATAGTAGCTGTGACCTGTCTCTATATATTCTTTGGTTCCTGTGGATATTTGGTTTGTTTATACAAAATTAGTCCTAATACTTCGTATCTCTTGCATAACTTTTACTATAGTACGACCAAAAAATGTGTTTACAGAGTACAGACTTTGGCCTTTATAGCAAATTAACCTTTGGTATAAATCCCAACAACGATATTTTTAGAATCCTCAGGAACCCGAGATTTTGAAAATCCGGAAAAATTCTAAATTCCGGCTTTCAGTCACGGAAAATCTAAAATTTTTAGTTTTTCGCCCAATTTTTATCGCTATCAAAATTTTGTTTTTACAATCGAATAGAGCTGGTCCCGCTACACATTTTTGCTCTTAGAAGCTTTTCACGAAAATGTTTATACCCAGTTCCCGGTTTAAAAATCATCGGATTTTAAAAAATTTCTCCTCGAATACGCACAAGATGGATAAAACTCTTAGCGAGCTGAACAACTGTTGTAATGGAAAGAACTCTTGAAATCGCAGTCAATTCCCGGAATTCGCGAAAACCGGTTTTTCAGGATTTAAAAATTTTCTCCAATACCCATAATATTGATATCATTCGAAAGCTCTTGATGAGCTCACAAATCTTGTAATAGAACCACTGTTCAAAAATGCACCAAATTCCAATTCCGGGTTTAACTCTAGCTTGGAAGTTTTTCGTGAATTCCGAGAAGTGGCCTCATTTCTGCTAGTTGGTTCTATAGAAAACTTGCTCAGCTCATCAAGAGCTTTCGAATGATACCCACCCATATTCAGGGATATTCAAAAAAATTTTAACATCCGGAAAATCCGGTTTTCGGGAATTCCTGGCGTTGAGTGTATTTTCAAGAGTTCGTTCTATTACAAAAGTTGCTCAGCTCGATAAGAGCTTTCGATTGATACCCATCTTGCGGGTATTGAAGAAAATTTTTAAAATTCGGAAATTCTTAAAACCCGGATTCCGCATTTCCGGAAACTGGGTACATCTTCGTGAAAAGCTTCTAAGAGCAAAAATGTGTACCGGGACCAGCTCTATTCGATTGTAAAAACAAAATTTTGATAGCGATATAAATTTCGCGGAAAACTAAAAAATAGATTTTCCGTGACTGAAACCCGGAATTTGGGATTTTCCGGATTTTCGAAATCTCGGGTTCCTGAGAATTCTAAAAATATAATCATTGTTGGGGTTTATTCCAAAGGTTAATCTACTATAATTTTTACACACATTTTTAGATCATACTATAGTCCAAATCGTGATATTGTGAGTGAAGGGGTGCCCGCTTTATATTTGAGCTCCAGCCGAAGTACTGCAGCTTTCTTTGGACATTGTGTGGTTGAGGGATCCCTTATGTCTCTTTGTAGAACACAAGACATTTTTAGGGACTTCTTTGAAGACCATTTGATATTTCATGGTTTCTCTTTTTCTTTCAGTCTTTCGGCCCAGAAACCAATGCTATCATTACGCTCAATTTACCGCCCAGTAAGCTAATATTGTTTTCCCCTTAATTTTTCTAACTTTAATTTGTTGATTTCAGGTTCCGTTCGTATTTTTAAAGTGGACATATTTTGTTCACATTTTACTTTACTTTTCTTATTTTTTAAGGTGGTACTGATTTCGTACGTAAGTGTATGCATGTGTGCGTTAATATTTTAGGCAGTGGGTTTGATTTTGCCAAGCTAGTTCAAGCTTGCCTCTGTGTGGCCTTATTCTTTACCTATCCTGGTAAGGTAGCACCCTGTGTTGTTCTTCTAATGTACGCCACCGTAATTATTAAATTGTAGTTGACAGATTTTTATAAAAGGTGTAATTTAGATTGTCCAACACCCTTCTACTAATTCTTTTGTTGATATTCTGAACGCTATAAGCAAACTTGTGAATTAATTTTCAGAGAAACATTTTGTTTTGTTATTCTCTTTTCAGTGATGATGTTTCCGGTGACAAAAATGTTGGAGAAACAGTGCCTACCTCGATCCGCCAAGGAACACAATAGCACGAAAAGCTCACATGAAGTAGGGATATACTCATAAGACGATTTTGTCAAGTTATAATAATGTACTTACTTAGTTTATTCGTATGAAAGACCTTCTTTTGCTTCTTCGCTCCCAACCGAAGCAATACACGTAAAATTAATTTGTACGGTTTCTGTGTTCAAATCTTTGCACTTTTTTCCTAACTTATGACACGACTTTCTTCTTCTTTCTCATTTATATCTGTAGAACAAGTGCGACGGCCCTTGACTTTGTTTCTACTTGCGTGGGTCCACGTAGTGAAAGTCATGTACATTGGTACACGAATTCCGACAAAGCTTGATGAGACTGTGCCTCCGTAGCTTAGTGGTCAGAGCGTTTGCCTAGTGCGCAAAATTTTTCGGACCTTCGGTGGTACATGACTTTCTTCTTTCTCATTTATTACTATCCTAACTTATTACTAACTTTATTAATTATTACCTTGTCTGTCTGTTTGTTTGCCTTCAGAACGCACTTCGTCTGGTCTTGGTTGCCCTGACGGGTTTTGTGATCATTCTGATTCCGTCCTTTGCGGATCTGATGGCCCTTGTGGGCGCCACCTGTTGCACTCTGCTCGCCTTTATACTGCCCGGCTACTTTCATCTACAGATTTTTCGAGGGTAGGTTGCGTGTTGTTATTGCCGGGCTACTCAGCTATGAGGCTATATGAGGGCGCTAACCTTTGTCTCTCCCCATCAGTCATAGCTAGTATATGACTCTCGCTTCGTCGCCTGAATGCTGTCCCACAATGGGAAGCTGGAGCAGACACCTTTCTGGCCTTTCGGCACCGGTAGTAAGACATCCATTAACTGTTCATACGCAAGGTAGAGGAACACAGCATCTTTCGACACTTAGGTTTCGTCGGTCCGTTCACCGTTATAATGCCAAACGTTTGAAAAATGAGGGGTAAGCAGGGGCCGATGTTATAAAGCCATTTAACCCGGTTAAATCCCTTACCCGGGTTAGAGACCACAACAAAAAAAAAAAACACCAAAGCCCCAAAAAAACACAAACAAGCAAACAAACCCCCCCAAAAAACCCAACCCTGGGGCCGATGTTATAAAAATGGGGTTAAGGCTAACCCGGGTTAAGTCCATTTTGGGGTTAATCCCGAAATTTTTGGGTTAGGTTAACCCTTAGGGTTAACCCTGTATTATAAAGCATTTTTGGGGTTAGGTTAAGTTAGCCCGGTTATCCTATGAGTTAACCCCGATTTTAACCCCAATTAACTCATGCAATCAGGGGCCAATGTTATAAAACGATTTAACCCGGTTAAAACGCTAACCCGGGTTAGAAACCGGGTTATCAACCCTAACCCAGTAGTATAAAAACGGGGTTAGCGAAACCCGGGTTTCACTGGAGGGGTTAGGGTTAGGGTTAACCCTTAACCCAATATTATAACAAAACCTGGGTTTCAAACCCGGGTTAAAATCGGGGTTAAATCAAGCAAATCTCAACCCTCCTCAGTGAGGAGGGTTAGAAGTTAACCCGGATTAGGTTTTCGATAAAAAACTAATGGAAATTTTTTTGAAAACTTGCTTTTGACGATGAAAACGCATTTTCCACATTGCTTTTCATCGTAGTGGACTTTTTTAAACTTCATTTTTACTGCAAATTTATTATTTGGAGTTTTTTTATGAAAAGGGTTGAAAAATGAAGGTTGGGGTTAGAAATGGGGTTAACCTCAAAAATAACCCGGTTAAATCCTTGGCAGCTGACTCTGCTGCTTCCTTGAGCTGATTGGGGTTAAAAATGGGGTTAACTCTAGGGATAACCGGGTTAAGTTAACCTAACCCTAAAAATGCTTTATAATACAGGGTTAACCCCTAGGGTTAACCTAACCCCAAAATTTCGGGGTTAACCCTAAAATGGGCTAAACCCGGGTTAGCCTTAACCCCATTTTTATAACATCGGCCCCAGCTATCAGCTAGCAAGGATTTAACCCGGTTATTTTTGGGGTTAACCCTAAACCTAACCCTAACCCCATTAGCTAAACCCGGGTTTTGCTGACCCCATTTTTATAACATTGGGTTAGGGTTGATAACCCGGTTTCTAACCCGGGTTAGCGATTTAACAGGGTTAAATCGCTTTATAACATCGGCCCCAGGTTATCAACCCTAACCCAATCGTATAAAAACTGGGTTAGCGAAACCGGGGTTTTGCTAGAGGGGTTAGGGTTAACCCTTAACCCAATGTCATAACAAAACCTGCGTTTCAAGCCCGGGTTAAGATCGGGGTTAAATCAAGCAAATCTCAACCCTCCTCAGTGAGGAGAGTTAGAAGTTAACCCGGATTAGGGCTTGGATAAAAAACTAATGGAAATTTTTTTGAAAACTTGCTTTTGAAGATGAAAACACATTTTTCACATTGCTTTTCTTTGTAGTGGACTTTTTTAAACTTCATTTTTACAACAAATTTTATTTACAGTTTTTTTAAGAAAAGGGCTGAAAAGTGAAGATTGGGATTAGAAATGGGGTTAACCTCAAAAATAACTTGGTTAAATACTTGACAGCAGACTCCGCTGAATCCTTGAGCTGATTGGGGTTAACTCTAGCGATAACCGGGTTAAGTTAACCTAACGCTAAAAACGCTTTATAATACAGGGTTAACCCCAAGGTTAACCTAACCCCAAAATTTCGGGGTTAACCCCAAAATGGGCTTAACCCGGGTTAGTCTTAACCCCATTTTTATAACATCGGCCCCTGGGGTCGATGTTATAAAAATGGGGTTAAAGCTAACCCGGGTTAAGTCCATTTTGGGGTTAACCCCGAAATTTTTGGGTTAGGTTTACCCTTGGGGTTGACCCTGTATTATAAAGCATTTTTCGGGTTAGGTTAAGTTAACCCGGTTATCCTATGAGTTAACTCCGATTTTAACCCCAATTAGTTCATGCAATCAGCTAACTCAGCCAGCAAGGATTTAACCCGGTTATTTTTGGGGTTAACCCCATTTTTAACCCCAATCTTCATTTTTTAACCCTTTTTCATGAAAGCTAGAAATGATAAATTTGAAGTGAAAATGAAGTTCAGAAAATGCCACCACGAAGAAAAGCAATATGAAAAATGTATTCCACTTAAGTTTCAAAAATTTCTAGATTAGTTTTTTCATCCAATCTCATCCGGGTTAACTGCTAACCCTCCTCACTGAGGAGGGGTGAGAGTTGCTGGATTTAGCCCCAATTTTAACCCGGGTTTCAAACCCAGGTTTGGTTATAACAGTGGGTTAAGGGTTAACCCTAAACCTAACCCTAACCTCATTAGCGAAACCCGGGTTTTGCTAACCCCATTTTTATAACATTGGGTTAGGGTTGATAACCCGGTTTCTAACCCGGGTTAGCGATTTAACCGGGTTAAATCGCTTTATAACATCGGCCCCAGGAGGTTAGGGGTTCTATTTGGTGGGAAATCGTTGTTTTGGTTTTTATGAGGTTAGTACTATGTTATCTTGTTGCTAATGTGTAATATGTTGATATGAAACAGCTATTTTCTCCAGTTTGTTTTTTTAATTTTTAGATCCTTGACAAAATCTCAATGGCTAACTGACTATTGGCTGATGTTTCTTGGTTTGTGCGCGTGAGTGAAAGTAAATTTTATTATGATAAAGTAGCAGCAGTTTATTTTTTATTTCGTGTTTAAATAGTTTGTGACATTATATAGGCTTTCCGCTTTCTCCCATACTCCATTAAGGGCCGAAAGCTGTGTACGTACAGAGTACATGGTCTCTAGGGGTAAAATTTCTGAACAATTTGGAAACCTAACCTACAATTACATTTTCAGCTGCTAGGTTCCCCTTTTTAGCATTGTGTTTTCTGGTTGTAGCTGTGTGATTGGTACACTGGACTCCCTGGAACGCATGCTGGGCTGGACAGCGTTTGCTGACGACACTGCTCTGCCCACTCCCGTCCCCCTTAGTAGCACCAGCAGCACCACAAGTGCAGCATTTATGGCTGCAGCTACGCCCAGTCCAGATCCCACCCGCCGGGATCCAGTTTTGGGGATGGGATCTCCTCCCAGTGGCGGGTCTGTGTTGGCGCCGGCCGGCCTGATTCAATCAGCCCTAGAGGGCGTCACCAGGGCAGCTTCCTCTGCTTTGGCTGCGGCGCTGGAGCGCTCCTACTCTCCCTTCAACGAGACCGCTGGGACCTCCTATCTCTCTGTTGGTGGTGGTGATGGTAATCTAACCTCTCTATGAGCTTGCCCCTCATGACGAGCATAACGAACTGGGCGTGAAGTTATGTAACTTACTGTATGTATGTATGTGGTCTTTTTTGTGTGCTGGTTTCTGTGTATGGTTTTAGATTAATTTTAATTTTCTATGGCAGCTATTTGCAGTGACTTTTATGAAGGACTTTTTGTAGCGTGAAGCTTTTTGAAAATAAAATTTTGCTGACGTTGAATTCGACTTGACTTGACGTTGACGTTGACTCGACGTTGACTTCTAATTTTGAACTTGTTGAATTTAAAGATTTCCTACTTCTGGCAAATTTTCTATACAAATCGTTTAGTGCAGTTTTCCTGTGTATTGCTTTAGCAGGATAGCTTGTAGCTGCTCGTATCGCTAACAATGCCTGCGTTTTTCCTGGTAAAGTTTCCTAATGCGAAGTTTGAACAGCATTTGACGGAAATGTACTTTGTTTTACTATTTAGATCTGGTTTCATTCGGTTTCTGGCCACAAAAAATTATATCTGTGGGGAGTGAGTCTTTTATCTTTGAATGACACGTTTGGCTATGACTGTGTCCTATACGATACGTACTAGTGAAAAGAATTTAGTACAGTTGGCTCCATGTATATACATATAATTTTTATGTATTATGAGTTTTGACACGTTATCGCGTGTTTAAATTTTTGCTGTTTCAGTACTAAATTTTTGTTTTCTTTATAGAGTTTAGTATTAGATTAATTTGTTATTTATTTAGCAGAATGTTTATGAAATATTTCTTTGTTTTTATTTATTCGTATATTGTTGACTCTCACTGGTACCCAGTGATAGTATTGTTTATATTATGTTTATTAGTGACATTTATTATATATAATGCTTATTAGTGATGGGCAATGGATATCCGGATAAAAGTCATAACAGAAAATTATCAAATTTTTGACAAAAACATTAAAAATTCGTTAATATTTTTTGAAAATGTTTTTGAAACCAAGGTTGTAGGGTGTATATACAGTTTGGGTGGGTGATGGAAGTTCACTGCAGAAAATTTGACGGAAAAATGGAAATTTTAGCTATGAGATGGAAACATTTTACTTTCGTCTTAAATAGGCGGATAACCGGGTATCCGAATATTCGTTAATCAGAATAGGCGGATTCGGATATCCGGATATGAAAGAAGATCCGGTTCCTATCACTGATGTTTCTGTGGTTGTGCAGATTTCCTGAATTCCATAATTACATACCATACTATATAATGCTATACACAGTATATACATTTTACTTTCAGTTAAGGAATGAACTTTGTTGCAGTATTCTACATATCCAACGGGTTTTGTAAAATAGCAGAAGTCAAATTTTCTTTACTGCTGTTATGGCCGTGAAAATGTTGGCTGGCTTCGCCACTAAAAATCAAAAATATGAACTAATTTGCTTTCCGTGGTAGCAATGTTTGTTTATTTCTAGTCGAATTTGACCTGAGAGTATAGTTTATGTAATGATGACCAAAATAAAATCATGTGTTGAATTTTCATAGGTCGCAAATAGAGGCTACTTAGTGTATGTAGGTTTAGCTTAGCGGATGGGTTTTAGCCGGAGGAATCATGAAAATAGTTGCCGTTCGATTTGATATCGCTCAGAAACTGTAGATCATTGATTTTAAATTAGTTCCTAACTTGCGGAAAACGCAGGGAAACCGAGTTCGAGACGTCAAGACTAGTGTTGCGCACCGGCCCAGTCTAGGCCGGCTGACCTGCCGGCCCATGTCCAGAGTGGGCCGGCCGGCCGGTGACAGGTGGCAGTTTCTGCGGATTATCGCCTTAAACTTGCTACAATAATCTGCCTTAAAAACTGTCAAATATCTTAAATTTTTACTTGTATTTTGGATAGACGGCGTCGCGAGCTGGGCCGGCCGGCCCACGAAAAATTGGGCCGGTGAACAACCCCAGTCAAGACAGCTTGTTAGGAAGTTTAGCTCTGCTTTAAGGCTCCTTAGTTGCCTCTTGAAACTTTAAGGTAACTACATATAGAAGTTTGCATACGGTAGAGTTGTTGGCCGTCGGGTCAGAAACAGCAGGCCGGTCGCCTGACAGTCCAAAACGTGGCGTTATCTGTTATACACAACCATGAGTAACTGTATACAGACATCATTTAGTGAAAAAACTTGGAAAATGAACCAAAAGTAGGGCAAACCTGGTATCGGACTTTTCGTTGGTCGGTTATCCGGTCTTCACCGAGGAGCGCAAGCTGGTCTCCTGGCTAACGGCACACCTTTGATTGATGAGAAGCACATTGTGGTGCCTAATCCAGCCAACAACAAACAGCACCAGTAGTTTCAATGTTGTTGTTCATGTTCATGTAACTATAGTTGTCAAAACCAAAGCGTTGCCAGTATGTCACAATGATACAGTAAGATTTATAGAACCGTTTGTGTTTTAACAAACTGTCTTTTAGGAGATGGAAATGTGGACCTTGATTAGTATTACTTGTCTAGTTAGCCTAATTATTGCTTACTATAGTACGACCAAAAAATGTGAGTACAAACTTCGACCGTTTAAAGCAGATTAACCTTTGGAGTAAACCCCAACAATGTATATATTTTTAGAATCCTCAGGAACCAGAAATTTCGAAAATCCGGAAAAATCCGGAATTCCGGGTTTCATTCACGGAGAATCTAACAGTTTTAAGGTTTCGCCCAATTTTTATCGCAATCAAAATTTTGTTTTCACGATCGAATAGAGCTGATCACGCTGCATATTTTTGCTCTTAGAAATGTTCACGAAAATGCACCCGATTTCCGGAAATCCGGGTTTTCAAAATTTCCGGATTTTAAAAATTTTCTCCAATACCCACAAGATGGATATCATTCGAAAGCTCTTATCAAGCTGAACAACTTTTGTAATAGAATGAACTCTTGAAAATGCACACAATTCCCGGAATTTGAGAAAACCGGATTTTCCGGAATTTATTTTCTCCGATCCCCCACAATATGGGTATCATTCGAAAGCGCTTGATGAGCTGAACAAATCTTGTAATAGAACTAACTAGCAGAAATGAGCCCAGTTCTCGGAATTCGCTAATGCCTTACAAGCCAGAGCGAAATCCGGAATTCGTGAATTTCGCGAATTGGATGCATTTTCAGACATTAGTTCTATTACAAGATTTGTTCAGCTCATCAAGAGCTTTCGAATGATACCCATATTGTTGGGCATTGAAGAAAATTTTTAAAATCCGGAAAATCCGGTTTTCTCGAATTCCGGGAATTGTGTGCATTTTCAAGAGTTCATTCTATTACAAAAGTTGTTCAGCTTGATAAGAGCTTTCGAATGAAATCCATCTTGTGGGTATTGGAGAAAATTTTTATAATCCGGAAATTTTGAAAACCCGGATTTCAGGAAATTGGGTGCATTTTCCTGAAAAATTTCTCAAAATCTGCAGCGGGACCAGCTCTATTCGATCGTGAAAACAAAATATTGATTGCGATAAAAATTGGACGAAAAACTATAAATTTTAGATTTTCAGTGAATGAAACCCGGAATTCCGGATTTTTCCGGATTTTCGAAATCTCTGGTTCCTGAGGATTTTAAAAACATATACATTGTTGGTGTTTACTCCAAAGGTTAATCTGCTATAAACGGTCGAAGTTTGTACACACATTTTTTGGTCGTACTATAGTTAGTTAGTAGTTACTGGCAAAATGGGCAACTTTTAAGTCAGAGGTGTTTTGCTGTTTCTGATAGACAGGAGTTAGTTAGCAGGTAGTTCCAACACAGTATAGAAAGACTGAGTATTCAACTTTAGCGTCACTAGGAACGCACTCAACTATAAATCATTTATGGACTGGAATATACCAATTCTTTGCACTGAGCTCACCTTCAGGGACTGTTCCCGTACCCTAGTTTCTACTTCTACACACTTTTTGCCTTTGGTATTTCTCAAAATATTCTTGTGCAGATATCTACGAAAACTGTTTTAGTTATATATTTTATTCCAATAAAGCATTTTGTAACTCGTGTACCCATGACTAGCAGCTACTATTTGGCGTACCCGTTGGTAGGAGGGATACAATGTCTGAATTCTGTCATACTTTATATCTACATGTGTATAGGAACCTAAAATGGTGGTAATTTTATATTTCCATATCAGTTAGTCAATTAGCTGTATGGCAAAGTTGTTTTCCAATATTTTTTCAGTTACCTTATCCACTGGTTTGTTCCATTATCATGGCTGATTAAATTTGTGTCACTATTTTCAGCTAGTATGGGATGGAGAGACAACCAACGTTTCCTCATCAAATCATAACTTTGATATTGGTGCTGAGTGCGCAGATTTACTTTTGCGCAGCTTCGTTACGGTAACGTTATTGAAGTAGAGTAGACATATAGAGTTAGTAGATGTAAAATAGTAGTTCTGGAACATACCCGGAACAATTCATAGTTCCAGTCCCATATTGCTCAAAATTGCCTCCGAAAAATCCCCTTGCACTACCGTTTCTGATTATGCCTATCATTGTTTAGCTACAGTCTGCCAAGTAAAGCATCAGTTGTTGTTTTCTCAGCTTAGTTTTCTCAGGGCCTTTTCAAGAAAGGGTAGAGTAGAGTTAAAATTAACTCGATCCTTTTCATGAAAGAGTTAAAACTCAAGCTTGAATGGAGTTGAAGCGAGTTAAAACAGCTAATTTTAACTCTACTCTACTCTACTCTACCCTTTCTTGAAAAGGCCCTCAGAAAGTACGCATTCAAAGTTTTTTAAGGATTGCTTCAATCCAAAATTCAGGAAGTCTTTGAAAAAATTAAAAAAACCGGAGTGTAGACATCTGTGTGTATTTTTAGCTACACCTCAGAGGAACAAAACTGGCCAGTCCTATTATTTTGGTGCTTGTAGGTTGAAATCCGTGAAAAACCTCAAAATGGAATTGGAACGGATAGAGTACGACAAATTCGTAACCCCGACACAGGAACTTGGTGGGTTGGAAAAAAGCTTACCAGTTTTGCATATGTAACTTTTTGCTTTTTAGTAGTCACTTTGCAGAACATTTGGCATTTTTCGTCGATATTGACGACACAATTTTTGTTTCAAAATGAAAAGCAGGGCAAAATCATATCTTATCTTAGAGAACCTCCGTTTCAGATTCAGAAGAGGCCATATCTGTTCAGTTATCAATATATGTGGAAGCCTTATCAAGTTTTCAGCCAACTACAATGGTATGTCCCATTTATAACTTTCAAATTATTAAATAGTCGAAGTTCAATCTTGAGTAAGATGACCATACGTTAACATAGGGTCGGATCCTGGGAGGGGCTTGTCCCAAGAAAATTCCGAGGGGGCTTGTACCTTGAACCACAAGTTTCGAGGGGAGCCTGTACCATAAGCATAAATTAACGCTAATAGTAATATTAACTCAAAATTTTTAATGAAATTGAAAAAATTGCCAATTTTTAGAATAAATTGCCAATTTTTAAAAGAAATTTCAAAATTTTGATCGATTTTTTGGAAAAAATAGGAACTTTTAGTAAAAGATTCCGGCGACTCCGGAAATTTTTTGGAATAGTGGTGAGAATACCTATTTTTTGCGGCCACTTCTGCTTACCGCTTGCCCAATTTTTCCTTACCCCTTGCCCCTGGCGGCGATAGGGCTTGTACCTGGTCCGGGTTGGGGGGGGGGGCTTGGACCCCCCCAAACCCCCATGTTAACCTTTGAAGATCACGAACAAAAAACATGGTGGATCAGACAGACAGAGCATTAATCATAAAGAAATAATGGTAAACTGACTCTCTCTTTTTTCGGGCTATTCTGAGGTTTTTCCAACTATTTCATTTTAGAGCTATGACATGGACATCTACCTGAAACTGTACTGGAGCGATGAGCGATTAAATCACAGCTCTGCCTCCTATGTGCAAACCCATGAACCTCAGATTTTGGATCTTCTCTGGCATCCGGATCTCTACTTTTCCAACTCCAAGGAAGCCAGTTTCCAGGAAGTCACCGTTCCCAACACTTTGCTCAGAATACAGCCAAACGGAACCATCTATTTGTCTAGACGGTAAAGGATTATGATAATGATGATGTTCAGGATATATTTGAATCACATTGCTGATTCAATTCCGTATAAAACAGTCATTTTTGGAAGGAAAAGGACTTATTTAATTGTTAATTACTAACTGATATAAATTAATTATTCAGTAATGATTTGACATTATGTTTTTAGGATTCGCCTGACCCTGGCCTGTAACATGAGACTAACCGGATTTCCTATGGACGCTCAGAACTGCAGTGTCAAAATACTCAGCTGTAGGATAAGTTATTGCGGTTTCTATTAAGTATTTTCACCTTACACGCCTAGATTAGTCATTATCAGTACTATATCGGATTAGTTTATGTGATTTCAAAATTTCAACTGATGTAGTCAATAAAGTCGTCGACGCCAATATTCATATTAATAATAGGATATTGTCCTAACCGTTGTATTATAGACAGTCATACGGTAGAAAAATTGATAGTGGAATGGCTTGAGGGGGATCCCTTTACAATAGCGGACAGTATCGAACTGGCCGATTTCAAGCTGCTCGGAAAAGTCACCACCTACTGCAACGGGGTATATAGTTCAGGTAAATATTCTCTGGCCTCTCGACTGGGGACCAGAGTTGTATGCGGGCCGCGGGTACCCGCGGGGCGGGGCGGGGCGGGCCGAATTTTACTACCCGCGCGGGCCGCGCGGGCCGATGCGGGCCGATTTTGGCTACTTTCCTGGGCTAATTTTGCTCTCTAGAAATTTCATACATACCAAATCATATACAAAAGGAGGCAATATTTCAGAATTTTAAACATTACTTGACTTCGTTATGCCATTCGATACCTTCAGCATGCACTACATACTCAGTTAGCATTATCAGCGTATCGAGTAATAACCTGTAGCTAGCTGTTGAGTAAAACAAATAAACCCATGAAAACTACAGGTTTTATTTGTATTGAAAATGTACAAGTCTAACTTGTAATCTATTATACCAAAGTATCTCTTGAGAAAAATATCAACGATGTCCTGTAGAAATTATATATTTATAAGTCGAAACTTATTTATCATGAATTTTATCACAAACTTGAATCCTGTGGTTTCTACATGAACTTTTTTTAAGTGTTTAGCACTGAAAGTGGGGGTCAGCAATTGGCGCAGAAACTGAATTTTTAGTTTAATTTCGAAACTTCGTGTTGGAAACTTAAGCACCTAAATATAAATCCATGATAACTTCTCACTGAAGACTTTAATTCATTTAAGGCGCTGGTAACCTTTAGTGCAGTGCATTTGTGGTGATTTTTTAGAACGCTATAACTTTCACAATTTTGGTAGTTGGAAAAAGTTCTATACATCGTTTTAAAGCTTGGAATCTGTACATTCAGGTGAGCTTACGGAACTAGCAAAATTAACAAAAAATTTTCAGACATACTGACATCTGGCAGCCTCCCGGCACGGATACTGGACTTTTCAGACCTAATTGAAGTACAGGCCTCAAGCTTAACGGGAAGAAATGTTATATAAAATCCTGAATTATTGAGCAAACACTTTTGAACATCGATTTTTCAAAACTGTAGAATTGTATAAAAGCACTGTTCGTGCCTTGATATGAAGGACATACGGGCTGAAGGACGTTTTTTGGATTTGGTTCTGCCTGCAGGTCTTCATTGTCGAGAAAATCCGCCAAATGCGCATTGAGTTTTCTTGCTACTCATTATGTTCTAGCCAAAACCAAGAAAAACATCCCTCCGCGAAAGTTTGAATTTCCACTCTGCCAAAAATCTTCGGAATCCGTCGAGTAGTGCTTGAGAAATCGACGTTTAAAACAAAATAATCGCAGTTTTGCCAAAATTGTTTTTCGGCCAAATCTCCAGTATAAAGCAATCAACTCCTGCTAATAAACATTCATAAATGTAAACTAGACTGTGTATCGAATGGATATACATGGATCAAAATTGTCCGTTAAGATTTGGTAGTATTTTTGAAAAAGCTGATTTCTTCTCAAATGACAATTTTTTGACCCTAACAATCGTTTTTTGATTATACTGACTTAATCACTGAAGATAGTTCGTACGTTGTAAAGGCAAAAATGTTCATTTCGGTTTCCTCTTTTCAGCCATAACAACCAATCCGATGTATCAACTACTTACTGAGAGAATAGTGGCAAAAACCGAAAGTTTCCATCTTTTCACCTAAAAATGCGTGACTGGTCCGAGAATGGTAAAGAGCACCAAAATAGCATATGTAGTTGGAAAGTTTCAGCTATTTAAGTAAAGGATTAAAGCCGTTTGAGTCAAAAATACCCGAAAGGAAACCACTAAACCAGTACCTTAAGGTCACTTACAGTCGAGTGAAGTTCCACAGCATACGGCGTTATGGGGAAACTGTGTGTGTATGCTGCAGCTGCGGCGCCGCCGCTCTCAAAACCCATTTTCATTTTTCGTACAATTAATAGCTGGTTAGTTAAGCTCGTTAAGGTGTTGAAAGAAACTCGCTCTCAAGGATATATGCGACAAACATTTGAAAAAATGAGCAAAATCCCCGCCCCAAAATTTTTTATGGCGTACCCTTTTATGGCGTACCCTTAAGGGAAGCTAAGCTTACCACTTTAAGAACAGTAAATTGGTAGACAACAAAGTTCAAATCAAACGAACAGAAAAATTTGCCGGATCCGGAAGTATCTTTGAAAATACATCAGTTTTGGTGCTACATAGGAACTACATAGGAAGCAATTTTTACGTGCGGGTACCTGCGGGCCGAACTTCGCGTGTGCGGGCCGCGGGCCGGAGTGTTGCGGGCCGCGGGCCGGAGTGTTGCGGGCCGCGGTCATAAGGTGCGGGCTGCGGGCCGGGCGCGGGCCGGAAAAATCGGCCCGCATACAACTCTGCTGGGGACCATTCAGATCAGTCGAATTTAACTAAAGTCTGACCAAAAATGTAGAAAGCGAAATTGTTTTCTTTTATATCTCAAAAACGCCACCAGAAAGTATATATTTTCTGAACCGGACTGATGAGATCTTTCTTAGTCGCTTTTCGTGAAATTTTTTTAAAACTTCAGTGCGATTTCAAAGGGCGCAGCTTTTGTATGTCCAGAAAGACTGGAACATGACACTACCACGGTTTTTTCAGGAAAATTTTACCCTTTTCTGAAAGTCCTCTGATATTCAATTTTTTCGATTTTCAAAATCCTTCGATCTTTGCCGCAATTTCTAATTTAACTGGCTACTACTCATGACTCGCTCAGTGGAAAAATTTTCCATTAGATTCTCAGGACCGCCTGGGTGTCAACTTTGATCTGATATATGTGGTAATTCAAAATTTAAAAGTAGAGTTTTTCAAAAATACCACTTTTTGACCCAAAATTTCGGCAAAGCGAATCTGACAAAAGTGAGTAAAAAATAGCATAATCATAAAGTTCAATCTAAGCTGAATAAAACGATATAAAGTTTTCGTGGCTACGACTTATATTGCGTCCGCAATGATTTTTCAAACAATTTCCGTTATTTCAGCTGGGTTTTGCTAGTTTCACACTGGCTCAGGCAAAGCAAGGCGGCAACATCAAGGACAGCCAAAAATCAACTGAACTAAGGGAAATTGTTTGAAAAATCATTGCGGACGCAATATAAGTCGTAGCCACGAAAACTTTATATCGTTGCATTCACCTCGGATTGAACTTTATGATTATGCTATTTTTTACTCACTTTTGTCAGATTCGCTTTGCCGAAATTTTGGGTCAAAAACTGGTATTTTTTGTAAAATTCGACTTTCTAATTTTGAAACACCACATATCGGCTCAAAGTTGACGCCAAGGTGGTCCTGAAAACCTAATCAAAAATTTTTTCCACTGTGCGAGTTCGAGTAGTAGCCATTCAAAATCCAAAAAGCAGCAAAGATCAAAGGATTTTGAAAATCGAAAAAGTGGAATAGCTCACGCAGTTTTTCACCAAAAAGTTGAAATTTGGTGTGTAGGACATTCAGACAAGGAGAAAATTTTCCGGAAAAAATCGTGGTAGTACCAAGTACCAATCTTTCTGGACACATAAAAGCGGGACATATTGAACATTGAACACATGCCCCGTGTAGCCGAATTTTTTACCGCCTGTAACAGCAATTTTGATAACCCTTCTGGAGGAATTTGCAGAGAGGATGGGTAATTCTTCCTTGTCCACCTGTGAATGTATACATGTATGTAAAACCGCCAAGATTGAATTATAAAAGAGGATTTTAACGATTGAGCTTTGCGGATGTTTGCGGATTTCGGATTGATTCCAAAAATTGACCACGAGCTATTATATACGTTCTGAATAATAAAAACAAAGCGAAATTATATATAAGTTCCCCAACTAAAATACTGTTTGCTACTACCTAACGGATTATGATAATAGTTTAGTCATCAGGATTTTTCTAGAATACCTACCTATACAATATTAGTTTGTCAATTTTTTTGAGCAAACATTCCCAGTTTCGAATTGAAGAATTTCTTGAGCAAACATTTCCAGTTTCGAACAATGGTTGACCTTATGTACCATTCACTAAAGGAACACATACAATCAAGGCATTTAAACTTTGCAAAAACGGCACGAACAGCAGTCTGTATGCTGAGCTATTTAGTACGTCTGCTTACTGAAAGCGAGAAATGCAAGTAGAAAGCTCTACAAAAAAGAGAAAAGACTTATGATTGCTTTTCTGGATATAACCTAATAGAACAAGTTTAGTCAAACACCCATTTTAACTGAGATTAGTAATCGTGAAGAAGGACACTCAGCGAAAATCAGCGATTTTTTTAAATCACCAAACACGAAACCTATTTTTTCGATCATGTTTCAATGAATTCCCTGAATTTTAGTGACTATATCAACAAGAGATACCCGCAACTAGCCGCGCGGGTAGCCTGTGGGTAGCAAAATTTCTATGACCCGCGGGTACCCGTGGCGGGTACCCGCTACCCACTTCCAACTCTGCGCCAACGACAAAACGGAGCAGTTACCTTATATTATAAATACGATCTCGAAGGGTGATTTGTAGGAAGCAGACTTTTAGTTTAGGCCTTCAAAATTTTTAAATTAATTTTTAAGTTTGAGAACAGCCAAATTTGACTATGTTGCAACGTCGAAATTGGGGGGCAGCAACTTAGATGAAATATTCTGAAAGCTGTAAAGTCTATTGAAAAATTCTACTTCCTAGAAATCACAGCTTATGACAAGGCATTTTGAAGGATACTAATTGATCCTGGTTAGCTCTGCTCGATTTCGAGATTTGTCTGGCATAGAAATCTGAATTTTTAGCAAAAATTCGGAAATTTGCGTTTTTTGGCAAACAACATAGAACGATGACAACACAGACCTATAAAATCTTTTTGCGCATTATTATTTATTGATGACTTTAGGTCAAGTTTGGGTACACGTCAAGTTTACACCAGTTATCAAACATACAAACTAATTAAGCTCGATTAGTCCATTCTGAAGGATGTTCATGTGGAAATTGGCTTTATTTGCTGCGGCACCGTCGTTTTCACGCATTTTCAAATTGCATGCAATTAATAGCCGGTTACTCGTTAAGTGCTGAACGAAACTACTGAAAATTTAAACTCTATGTGCAGGATAAGCAAAATTCGTGACCATAAAATTTAAATTTTTCTTGGAGGACCCCCCCTCCTTGTGTTAATTTTAACGCCACTCTACTCTAGCCTACTTTTTCTGGAAAAAGCATCTATACAGCATACCTCCAATAAGGTTGTGACCAACTCATTACAAGAGTAATTAGCTGATTAGCCTATTTCAGGCAACTTCAGCTGTCTAGAAGGTATCCTACTTCTCCATCGGTTATCCGGTTACCACCTGTATCAGACCTATCTTCCCAGCGCCTGTATCGTTATGATTTCCTGGATCGGCTTTTTCGTTAACCCGACCGCCGTCCCGGCCCGCGTTACCCTCAGTATCACAACTTTGCTGACCCTATCAACCCAAGCCTCTGGAATACGTACTGCCCTGCCGCCTGTTTCCTATACAAAGGCTATAGGCAAGTGCACTACTCTATAATCAACTATATATACACTAATCAACCAAAGACTTTATGTAATACATGCCCCAAGATGCACCTAAATTGGCAATCATAGCTAGATGTCTGAACTGTATTAAACATTCAACGTATGTTACAATGTGAACTGAACATTATGCCACGGCAAAATTATGTCTATACGTCTTAAAACGCCGTTTCAGACGAAAACTTAAACTAAAAAATTTTAATTTCGTACGTCTAAAGCTATAGAATATACTGTTGTATTATTTAAGTATTATTGATACTGTTCGTTTTAGACATATGGATGAGCGTATGCGTGGGTTTTGTAGTGGGAGCTCTCCTAGAGTTCACATTTGTGAACATGCTACTGGAAAGGTCCAAAGCGAAATCACGAAAGGCGGTCGTGGAAATCGCCAGAAGTGCAACCGTAACCGGGCAAGCAAAAACCGGCATGTTTGCCCAGAGCTTTGCCACCGGAAACTACAATGGCCAAGTCCAAAAATCCGGAAATAGCCATTCGCAGGCATGTCTATTAAAGATTATACATAAATTTGAAGTCCATTTCATCTAACACTGGTTTGCACCAAATGTGATTAGCAAATGATTAGCGAATTTCCTGCTAAGCAATTGCTTAGCAAGTGCTTAATCCCAAACTCCTTTGCACCAAATCTGATTAAGTTAACCAACTGCTAAGCAGATGCTAATCAAGTGCTCAAGAAACAAATATTTAATCCTATTCTGGAGGAGGATTAACTGCGAAATTCCTGCTAATTTTTCGAATTTATTATTATCTCCAGTCAAACCGTAATGGCGAGAATGCTTGCTGGATACTTAGAGGTTCTCCACGTTGCCCCTAATAGCAAGATATCAAATAAAATGTTCGCCAACAATTTGCAACACTAAAGTGTCACGAGATAAAAGCATTTTTAAGATTCTCAAACATTTGGAATTAGGAAATATCCGACCCGTTTAGTTTTATATATACTACAGATAACTCAACAACACTACTCTTCCCAGGTAGGGACATGTATAATTCAACCGAACACAAAAATTGGTTTCTTGCATCGAATTCAAAGACTGCTAATGTATGTCCTGAGAAAAAGTTAAGCAAGTGATTAACAGATACGGCAGTCCTTGTAATCACATGACAATGGCATAAAATTCCCATAGCTGATTGGTCCAAATTCAAAAATCCAGCATTTTCATTGGTCAATTCTTAGTAATGCTAACCATTTGCTAAGCAACTGCTAAACTGATGATCTGTTAATCACTTACTAATCAGATGTGGTGCAACGGAGTTGTTGCTAAGCAAATGCTCAAGATTAGCACTTGTTTAGCTGATCATTTGGTCTTCGGATTAGCAAGTGCTTAGCAAAATCACATTTGGTGCAAACGGCCGTAAATCATTTATACACTACTTTCTATCAATCTTAACCATTACATTTCTTTTGCAACAATTTTGTTGACCAGTTTCTAGTTACAGGAACCAATAAGTGACAGTCAGCAGCTAGAACTGAAACCGAAAGCGGACGTAGACACTCCAAAGGTCAAGGGAAGTCGAGGCCGCTGGTTGGCCTTTCACAGTGCAGAAGCGCTGGACAAGTCCTCTCGATACGCCTTTCCTTTGGCTTTCCTGGCCTTCAATCTATTCTATTGGATCAAATTCACTCCTGTACTCAAATAAATCTAACTGTCAACTAATTTGGTGGATAATTATATGGCATAGCGAATGGTACATGTATATGCAATTTTTAGTTAATATACGGTTAGTAAGGATACTCTGAGGATTGGCTCAACCCTAAACCTGGAGATGCTTATTAGCTAATTTAACTTACCTACCAACCGTCTAAACCTAATAAAAACTAAAATCAGAAACTTTTACTAACAATAAACGCAGAAAAATTCAATTAAACAAGAACGATTAAAAATAAACAATCCGATAACAATATAAAATCCAAGAAAAAGCAAAAGGAGAACGATGAAAAACAAACAATCAGGTAACATTAGAAAATAAATAAAAGTTAAAAGAAAGCTCAAACTTGGCACAAAAATCAAAACAACGTGATTAACAAACAGCCTTAAAACAAGAAAAAACATACAATCCTGAAAAACAATAAAACACGGTATGAAGGCTCTAATAAAGCTTGCATGTACAAACCCTTCAGAACCGATTATGTACACCAATTATTACGATTCAACAACTAGCCAGGGGTTGGGGCAGGGGGGCATGCCCCCCCCCCCCGAAATCTGAAACAAAAGACACCTTTTAAGGCCTATTAGCAATGAGGGGGCCAACGTTTCCCAAAAAATACGCCAGCGGCGCTCAGTTTGCATGGAACTGCCCCCCCCCCCAAAAAAAACACAGACTTTACCTTGAATCTGGCGCTAAACAGCTAGTTACAGGAAGTATTTCGAAACAAATCCGGTTGCCCCCTGCCAAAATTTTTTCCCTGGATACGCTAGAACAACAACTAACTTATATACACATCTCTATCTACCTTCTATTGAGCAATAATGCGCAAAAAATCAAAACCTCCCAATCCACACCAATTTCGGATTCAACAATCTACGCATCTATCTACCTTTTCTGGAGCAAAACCAAAACACAGAATCAAACAGTAAGAGCAGTCACGACTCAAAAGAAATCAAACGGGTCATTTTCAGGAGGCGGGTCTTCGTTGCGATCATGACGCCGGTGACGCGCGTCCCTCCCCCTTCGTCTGGTCTCATCTCGACGCGTCGGAGCCGGAGACGATGGGCGTTCACGTCCCCTCCGGCGATATTCTGCCTCTTCCTGGAGCTCCCATTGGCCACGTCGAGATCGCCGATTCCTAGCCTCAGGCGACGACGCTGAAACGGCGTGGAAATTGATGACTCCGCCCGAAGTAGGGGACCCGATTTGGGTTCGTCGTTGCCGTCGTCTGGATCGGTGCTGAAGCGCTGCCTGGGAAGCCCCATCCAGCACGTCCAGAGCCGAGGGCAAGACTCTTCTGTCCGCGCCTGGACTGCTCTCCTCCGAAGAATCAAATCTGAAAATAGGAAACAGGAAAATAGAAAATTGGTTGAACATGAACTTCATACTCAAGACAAGAGGACAAGCTACAAGAAAGAGTGCACCTCACACCACGTTCAGGTGGATCAACTGTTTGTCCATTTTATATTTATTTTATCAGTCAGTTTGTAATGACTCGGTAGCTCAGTTGGCAGAGCCTCAGAGTGACAATCGCAAAGTCATGGTTTCGAATCACACCCGAGACCAGAAAATTTTCGGATCGCTGATGGGATGTTAGCCATCAACAGTTACCTTGACAGAGTTTAACTGACCGTTCTGTTACCACCAAACAGGAATAAATAAGAAAGAGAGAAACCCGAAGAGCTAGCTTCCCGAAGAAGAACAGTTATGGTGCGCTGAAAGGCCCAGGCTACTTGCTTATTTTTAGGCCAAAATTTATGGGGAGGGGCGATATGGGGGGGGGCTCAAAGTTGCCCCCCCTCCATCGATGGGGGGGGGCTCACCACAAGGGGGGGGGGCATATTTTTGGAAAAAATATTGCAAATGTTTATGGTTTTTGTGTAAAAATTGCCAAAAATCGCTAAAAAATGACTAATTTTAAGTGTTTTTTACGCTAAAATAGCGACAATTTCGTTAAAATTCCGGCGAAGCCGGAAACATTTTTGAAAATTTAGGGTAAAAATGGTGAAATCTGGCAATTTTATGGGTTATGGGGGGGAGGTCAAAATTTATGGGGGCTTTTATGGTGGGAACCTCGAATGGGGGGAAGGTTGCCGAGTGGGGCCCCCCACCCCCCCCAGTAAAAATAAGCCAGGGTTATGGTTAACAATGTTTCAGTGTGCCATGCCATGTCCATTCTTCTACATCTTTTTGAAGAGAAAAAAGTAAAACATTCAAAACATTCAAAAAACTAGTATAAGCATGTATTTACATAATATTCTCACATTAAAATTCAAAGAGAATAAAACCACGACAACTAAACATAAGCAAAATATGCCAAGAATCATTTAATTACCTAAACTCAGCATGCCTGCTGGTCGGGCGTCGTCTTGAGGGGCCAGCCCGTGGCGTCGAATAACCGCTACTCTCTGAATTCGAACCGAAAGACTCAAACGGATCCTCCTGACTTGACTGAAAGTCAAGCTGAAAATCCTGATTCCGATTATTCGGTTCCGGTTCCTGCGATTCCCGAAAGCGCTCCAGGAAAGAGGGCGGACAGTTGTGATCCGCCTGGGGACGAGCGTCGCGACCCACCACCTGCTGAGCTTCCGGTGGAGCCACGGCGGCTGCGGCTGCGGCCATCTGCTGCGCCAGTTCCGGATTGTTCCCAAGGATGACCTCTCGCAGTCTGCCCAGCAGATTCTCAACATACTGCTGGGACTCGTCTCCGAACAGGTTCGGATTCATGGCCGGTCGGATTCGTGCCACAATCTCAGCCATCGGAATCTCTTTGGGCAAATTGTCCCGCGGATCTGCATCCAGCACGGCCTGATTTGTGGTGGAACACCAACTGCTAGGCGCCGGTGAGATGGGCTCAACTCGGGCTCTTTTGGCCCCACCCCCACCGTCCAGTTTCGTGGAGGGACCCGAACTCGGACCCGGGGGCTGAAATCGAGAATTTCCCGACTCCAGACCGCTGGGACGACCCGCTTTGGCCAGAGAATCCAGTTGGGCTCTGGTCCGACTTCGAATCCCATCAAACATCTGATCCAGACGAGCGGAGCCGGGGGGCGGGTCCCGAGGTGGATTTCCCCCGAAGGAAGGACGACCATAGGCCCCCGACTGTTCACTATCTGAGCGCAGAATCCATTGGATATCCTGGTTGGCTTTGTGTCTAAAATTAGAAACAGTACGACACAAAAACATGGACACAAGAAAGACTGACACGAAATTAAAAGAACAAACATAGAACTGAAAATTGCCGGGAATTAAATGTTTAAGTTGCCAGTTTAGCCGTACGAAAGGTTGAGCTGTGTTGAACATTTTCAAACGAAAGGCGTCCAGGCGGCGACAAGTATAAACCGGGCTTTAGAGCACCAAAATTTTTGTTTACTGTTTAGGAAAGTTTCATACATTTTCATAAAGAAATGAAGCCGGCGGTGTCTAATTTAGGCAAAATTTAAACCGAGTTAGTCCTAAATTTTCTTTTTTCCAGCCACAACAGGAAAGCCCTACCGGACATCTCTAGCCAGTTCTTTCCCATCTCGGGGTGGAAATTTCCTGTTCCTCTCCATATTATCATCCAGGCGTTGGGTGATTCGTTTACTAGTGATAATGATCCCTTGAGCGGGACTGCGTCGATTCGGTCTCCAGAGGGATTTCCTCAGCTCTGTCGGGCTGCAGCGCCGCTTGCGAGAACGAGACCGCGATTTGTCCCGCCTGGCGGCGCCGCCCCGGAAATTCTTTCGCCGATTTGGACCGTCAGGACAGTTCATTTCACAACAGACTGAAACAGAAGCAGTGTGGTCGTGGTGGTGATGGTGATAAACGAAAGTATAAAGAATCACTTGAACGTCGAAACATTGAAATCGAAGGGGGCTACTTCACTAGATCTAAGGAATTTCTGTGGACACCTTCTAATGTCACAAGGAATCGGACGGGAGCTAAACAGACTGTTAAAAATTGGCAAAAATGGCTAATCTAAAACAGTTAATTCCTGGCCCACATCTAAAATCTAAAATTCAGCGGAAGACATCAAACTTAAGAGTTGTGGAAGGTGGGTACCCAAACTGTCCCCTGGTATTTGAAAAGATAGATATCTATTTTGTTACCAAATGCTGACCCAAAAGTTATCAGAAACTAAATTTCCCAAAAAGCATCCAGATTTATTGTAGAATTTTACGTCTTTTGCAAACTTTAATCAGCATTTTCTACAAAAGCTGTCCCTCCCTGGATGCTACAGCATTTTTCCGTTCCGCAAATTATATACCCCTCCCAAATTCCTGTCACTGCAGAATTTCGGGCGTATCCAGGATTTTGAAAAGGGAGGTGTCCGACCCAAAAATGGGGATGGTCCACACCTAAATATTTTCAAAAAATCGGGGATCGAACCACGGCCCTTCTTCCCTAGAGTCCGACATGCTAACCACTACACCACGGGACCATCAGCTGAACTCCCATTGCAGGCTTATCAATGTTTCCTATGCCTGCTTCCCTTACAATAAGGTGTCTGCCATTCTGTCGTAGTATGTAGACAGTGCAAAACCAAGGCTATTGGCATGAAACTTTACACAAACGTAGGCTTTATGCCTGCCTTTTAGCATGCCAAATTTTAATGAGATACCTTAAGATTTGTCTGACTTATAAAGCAGCAAATATGAAATTTTCGAAAAATGACGATTTTTGAGGAAAAATGGAATTTCTGCTACCAAACTTGTGAGCTACTGAAAAGCCCTAAGGATTGATTATATGCAACACAAAGCTCTAGCAATGTGCTAATATCTAAACGCGAAGTTTCTACACCAAAGGGTATGTTCAGGACAGGACAAAACGTAAATGACCTATACATATGTAGAGCGATTTTGAGCAAAAATCGACACCCCCTGACTTTGAAAATTCGTATAAAATCAGCGGCTCTACTGGAAATAACCTCGTATAAATGTTAGCACTTTCCCTAGTCCAAATTAGGGTTACACCAAGTTGTAGCCGATTTGCTCTTACACAGCGCTCAAACTTTTGGTAGCAGAAAATTTTTATAACTTTTTCATGTTCCTATATTTAACACATGTCGGGGTCACCTTTGGAGGGCTATTGTGAATTACAGGAAAAGTGTTGCAACAAACGCACTTGTCTTGTTTTCCGGGCCTATGGGGACTACAAAATATGTGAAAGTAAGAACAATCTGAGATGGTCAAAAAAGCGCGACTCCCCGTAAGGTGGTGGTATCCTTTTGTTCAGTGCTTTTGTGGTGATTTTTCGAAACGCTAGAAATTCGCAATTTTCGGAGTTGGAATGAGCTTTATACTAGTGCTCGGACCGGTTCCGATTTTTGAAACCGGTTCCGGTTCTAGCTTCCGGTTCCGGTTCCAACTGAGATTTTTATAAAACGCTTATAATTCAAAATTTTTAATTTTTTTATATAAAATGGATCAAAACATTATGAGCCAACGTTGTTATATGCTTAAGGTTATTAATTTACGTGTAAAAAGTAATTAATTTTCACCCCTATGTTTAATAGTGTTAAAATGTGTCAAAAAGTGTAATGAATATGTAAAATGTTTGAATCCTAAACTCATCCTGTGTACCATGGTAATATTTTGTTCACCCGTATAGGATTTGAGCATTCACGGCATGCCACAGGCACTAATTAGCCACTAATTACCTGGTTCTCATATTTATTTTGTTTGACAATTGACCAAGAATTTTGTTAATTTCTCGCGATCCTCTATCTTGCGGGTTCAAAGTATTCATGTTTTTTGCATTAAAGCAGTGGCAGGTTTGGCAAGAAGGCTTTTGTAAATTTTGTGGGGAGGAACTGCCTTAATGACTCTTTTTCCACTTGATTAATCTTTAAGTGGCACCCAACTGTGCAGTATGAAGACAGTTTGCAAATGGAAAATAGAGAGGTCACAAGTCTTAATGACCTCTGTATTTCTCTCCCCACAAATTTTACGTCTTCAGTTTCGGTAAATTTTATAAAGGAAATCGTTAAGAGAACTTTACTTTTGACTTTATTATAAAGGAAATCGTTAAGAGAACTTTACTTTTGACTTTATTATAAAGGAGAATAATGCATCAAAACCTTAATTTGCGACAGTTGGGAGACTATTTAACCGCCAAATAATAGTATATAAACCTGGAATTTCTAAAACAGATTTAGTCCCGATCAATGGCTTTCTTGGATAGCTTGCGCAAGTTTGATTTACACTTGAATTCGGTCGGTTTGAAGAGGTTTCTGCTTGAGAACCTCCTCATTCCGGCTGAAGTTCGGTGTCAAACTTGTGGCAGCTCATGTTCTATACTTAGCAAAGGTAAGAATCGTGAACCTTGTTGGAAATGTTCAAATTGGGATCAGTGCAGTTGGTCTGTTTCTATTCGTGCTAGATCGTTCTTTGTTGCATACAAGTTTCCAACTGCTTAAAAGTTCTGATTGCATGGATTTTGAAGTATCCCACTAGCGTAATAATTCGCGAAGTCGGGATAACTCGTCCAACCCTTCTAAAACTTGTTCGTGGATTTCGAGAATTAATGTTTGTATGGTTGGAAGAAAACAGTGAAATGGCTGTGGGAGGTCCAGGGCATACTGTTGAAATTGATGAGAGTGCTTTTGGAAAAAGAAAGTATAATCGTGGTCGTATGCGGCCGACAAAGTGGGTTCCATCTGCAAACTGTCTTCATACTGCACAGTTGGGTGCCACTTAAAGATTAATCAAGTGGAAAAAGAGTCATTAAGGCAGTTCCTCCCCACAAAATTTACAAAAGCCGGCAAGAAATATTACAGATACCTCGAATCCAATTTGTCGCGATTGGCAGGATATTGTTAGCTCTAAAAAGCGAAAAAATTAAAAATTTCGAAAAAGTGAACAAGTGTTTCTTCAATATCTCTCCTATCGAGACATAAGGTTAAGACTAGTATATTAAGCTTGAATTTATTTAAAAGATTATATAATCTGCATTCGCAAAATAAATGCGCTGCACAGCACAAATCATAAATGTAAATAACATCAAAACTAATTTTAAGGTGGTGGTGGTGTCTATTTATCTATGCCGTGTATTTGAAACCCAATATATAATTTTGTCGATGTTTGGAGTTGGAAAAAGATCTACATATAATTTAATGCTTACAACGAGTACATTCACGATTCACCTCATTATATGCAACTAGTGAAATTTCGGATACACTATTCAATCATAAACCGTTCATCGATCTTTACATGAAGTCTCAAAACTGCAGAATTAGTCTTCGGTGAAATCTCCAGTTTTCGCAATAAACTTTGGTGTTGGCAAATAGCAAATTTGAGGTGGTAAAATGTGCAATAGAACAAGTTTAAATAAACCAAAATTGTCTTGAACTTCAGTTTGAATAAACTAATTCCATTAAATTGGCATCCGTTCTGGCTTATATATATGCTAACTTTAAACCGTTAGAAATAGCTCAATGCTTTTTAAAAATGTTCGTTTTCATTTTGGTGCCCTGATTCCAGTAAAAATGACCACTTTTGCGACTCTACTGTGTACTAAGGTCCTTTTCGCGAATGGGAAGAGTAGAATAGATGAGAGGAAGTTTTTCTAACCCTCTCCATGAATGCGCATTGTTAAATTTAACTCTTCCTGTTTTTAAATCTTAACTCTGCAGGGTTAAAAATAAAAGTTAAAAGAGTTAAAACTGGCAGAGTTAAAATTTACTCTGCATGCATGCGTGAAAAGTGCTAAAATAATAAAATTTCCTTTCGCAATCCTTTCCAACTTTTCACCATTTGAGAATTTTGAAAAAGAAACTTCCAAAAAGGACTAGGACTTTGAAAACTTTGAAAAATTTTAAACAAAATGACTATAGGACTAGAAATGAAGATATTTATTCATTTCATTAATTATTAATAATCGGTTTCATTCATTAATGAACATTTTTATTTCATCTCCAATGCA